>BJCO01780683.1:0-33501 GCA_018326465.1 Flaveria floridana | reverse complement strand
GCTTAGCAAACACCAATTGATATTTAATTGATGATATGATCATACAATTAAATATTCACACCAAATTAAGGAAATGGGTTTTCTAAATAATTTGCATGAGAGATGGAACAAATTATAAGGATAATTTGTTGATGAATTAATTGTTATTCTTGTTATTTAAAAGGGATTTAGATAACAATAATAATATATGAGTGTGCCCTAATTAAATTGTTTAATTAAAAGGGACATATGTCACATTTAAACATAAGTCTAGATAGTGACATTTTAATGTATGATGTATAGTTAATATTAATATGTTGTGTTGGTGTTTTAAGGGAGGGAAAGTGATTTTGAATCACCCCTTTTGGCCACCCCCCCCTTTAATCTTATTGGACCCTTTTAGTCTTGAGAACACAACAATATTAACTAGCTTCACACTCAAACACTCTATTCATTCCATACATGCAAAATTGACAAAAAGCTCTCTCTTCTCTTCCTCTCAATTTACGGAAATTGCAGCAGGGAAAAAGGGGTTTTTGAAGCTTCTTTGTGGTGTGATTTCTCCCTAACAAGAAGGGTTTTTGCAAGTGCTTGGGGTATAAACACTTGAGGGTTCCTTTCTTGGAACCTTGGGGTCGATTTCATCTTCCAACATCATCAAAGTTGCTGCTGAAACTCACGGTTTTGGAAGCTTCATTTGGCAGCCTTCATTTAGTGTTTTGGAGTCCAAATCCAAGCAAGTGTGAAGATAACTCAAAGCTTTGTGGGAGTCAACGTTAGAGGACGTCCAACTTGGAAGCTTTGGCAACATTTCAGCCTTCAAACTCCTTTCTTTCATCAACATCTAACTGCTGGAAGGAGGTAGTTTATGGCAGCCCTTTGAGGTTGCCATATTGTGTTATTTCATGCACACATAACTTGTCTATTCACATAAGAATGATCCTTACGATTTGGGTTTGTTTTTCCATCTTAAATGAACATAAAGAACGTGAAATTTTAGCTTTAAAATCGGTTTTAAAGAGTTATATATCCGCTGCGTTTTTTAGAAAGTTTAAAAGGTTAAACATCGATTTTGTGTTCTAGCAAACCCGTCACATTTTGTAACTTTATTAACCATGTATTATTTGGCAATAGTAATTATTAATGCGTGAAGTGGTTTTTGTTAAATTATTCCGCTGCAATGTTTTTATTATTCTAATGGATCTTATTGTGTTTTAAATATTATGCGTGATGAATGTCCAACGATAAGCGTCCTGGGAATGGGGCCTTACACATACAATTACTATCTCAAGTCAAACTAAAGAGGAGGCTGTCATGAGCTCACTGATTGAAGAACTTGATGCATACTATTCTTGTGATTTCTTCATTGACGAAGAAATTCTTGAGATCATTGGAGAAGCTAGTGTGCCTATACATCCGTTTGTATTCATTCCTCAACAACCTATTATCTTTGAGAGAGAGCTCTAACTGTAAATGATTCCTAACTTTAATTCTAACTAAGGAGCAGGTAGAAGTTAATAGAGGTTGTTTAGGAATTTACAACACAAACACAAGAACAAGAAGAAAGAGCAATGTCCGAGACTACTAAGCTAGTTGAAGTGATTGAGTCTGGTTCATGTGAACTGCAAACATATTCAAGAAGAAGAAAAGTATCTTGCTAAGAAGATGAAAAGAAAGAGGCCTATGGTTGAATAGGATGCTCCTGAGCCAAAAAAGATGAAAAGAGAAGATAAGCTAGGCATCGCTGTTGTTGCTCAGTTCATGAAAGAACACATACAAGCAACTGAGCAAAGAGCCATAGAACAACAAATCATTATCTTAGAAGAAGGAGATATAGAGGGTGGATATACTTTTGAGGAAGGCATGATGGATGAGCCTAAATTCCAAGGGAGGCCCCAAACACAAGAGACAACAGTTGAAAAGATTGTGGAAAAGGCCCAGACTAATGATTTGATGGTGAAAGCCAGGTTCCTCATTCAGTAGGGATATGATGCTGATCATGTATTTAGCATGACTTCTGAGGCCATGTCTAAAGAGATAACAAAGGTGGAAAGATTATTTGATCCTTTTATTTAGATTGAGTATAAATTAAGGAAAATAAAAAAAACAAAGAATGTCAAAGCTAAAGCTACTCCCTACTATACTATAACACCTCCTCCTTCAAGACAACCACCAGTTCCATATCCATTTCCTGATCTGTATAATATGATTGATAGGGAAATGAATGACTTTCTTGCAAGAAATGGTTTTAGCAAGAGGTGAAGACCAATTCTCTTAGAGCCTCTATGATAAGAATCATCAATAACTTGAAATAGAAAATAAAAGTTACTGAAGAAGAAATCACTCCAAGAAAATCAAGACAAGGAAAATCAACCCAACAAGTTTAAGTTTCCAATGAAAATCATGACTCTCTAGCACTTCTGTAGAGCAAACATTCATAGTGATTCAGACAACTATCCAAGTTACAAGTACAAGAAGGATGACCACTTCTAAAATGCTCCAAGGTGTTTCAGCTCCAAAAGGCAAAGCTGAGGTGAAAATAATTGCCTAGAAGTATGATTTGGATTGGAACATATTTATGGTCAATAGAATCTCAGGTTTAGTTTAATTCTTCATAGAATATACTGAACTTGTAAATTCATTGAAGATTCACGATCTGAAAGAGCCTGCTGATTTGTAGTTTATAAATCACGCTACAATCTCAAGGGGATATCAATATAAGGAAATTTTGAAGATGTTCAAAGAACTATTAACTTTAAAGCCCATAAAGAGATATGCATGAGGAAAGATAGATCCTTTAGAAATCCCTTTGATCAACCAAATATAAAAAACAATAGAAGAGTTGCTAGTCCTAAAGGGGAGCATAAAGCCAACAGAAGAGTTGAAGAGAAAAAAGGTTGTTGGTAAACATCAAACAATGCCAATCTCAAATGTCAAGTATGATGAATAGACATATGAGTTGGTTATTGTTAGAAGTTAGGAAGGGAAAAACATGCCTGAGATAAGGCTATTCAATGCTTATGAAGTGTGGCTGCTAGATGAGTCATATATCCATTGTATGTTCACTAGGAACTTTGAAAGTCCCACCAAGAAGCTTGGAGAGAATAATATTTTGTTTTTCTTGAAATGTATAAAGATCTTGAATATTGTTTATGATGAGACCAATAGGAAGAGAGAGGATAAGGAGAGAAAGAGAATACCTTTGAACTTTGCCAACATAGTAAAGTTAGAGGTAAGGTCTGATGGTGAATTGATAATTCATAGGGATGGATTTCAACCATAGCTATGTTTGAACCTCACTCCTTCAAGCAAAATCCAATTGATGTTATGGAAAGGATGAAGCACCTAAAGATACATGTGCTTAATAGGAATATGATGAAGGAAGCAAGGGAGTTTGCAACTATGATTAACTTCATCTTGGATCCTACTAACCGCAAATATCACTATTATCTTTCTGAGGAAGAACCTCCAGTAGCAAAACAACAACACCAGCAATTATAACAACACAAGCACCAACAACAACAACTGCATTAACTTTAACTTCCACATCAGCCTAAGTATCCACATCATAACAACAACAAGAATCAGCTGAATATCCACCAGAATCTTCATAAATTCCATCTCCCAAACACACTTGAAGTACTTAGGCTGCATAATCCTTAGGGAGTATTGTTGGATCCTGAAAGGATCATGCATCCCAACTCAAGTTGTGATGGATTATATTATGGTTGGAAAACATACAACTGTGGAGCTTTGCGGAGGAAGTGTAGACTAGCAGATGAAGAAATAGGATAAGTATTGTTTAGCCACATTACGGGTGAAAAAATACAAATGCGGGTGTGCATTCGTCTACCCGCAAAGAAATAATGCGGGTGAACAAAAAAAAATACTTATGCCTAACACAAGAAATGCGAACAAGACTTGTATACCCGCAAAAAGAAATGTGGAGGTATAAGATTCATATACGTTGAAGAACTTACTTTTGTAGGTACTGCTATCATGCATTCTTTACTTAGTATTCTAGATTATATGTCAATGTATTTAAATCATTGTATAGGTCACAGTGTCTAACCTATAAGTAGATAAAGTTTTTACCCTTTTTGTAACTCTTACACATATCTTGTACCCATCATAAAAACCCACAACCCGATTTCACTAAAATTAATATTGTGTCATTGAATGCTGATTATCAATATACAATAGATCATTATGAGTAATTTTAATTAATTTGATCTTTGATCTTTGTATTTCCGCTACAATCATCACTAAAGTCATCTGATATATTCGATCTTTATTGATTGCTTCATAACCAGTCAAAATTCAAACTTCTTTTGCCTTTTGGTGATCTATAATAATCACCACTATCATCATCATCATCATCATCATCATCATCATCATCATCATCATCATCATCATCATTATCATCATAATCATCATCACCATCAAACAAATCATCATAATCATCCCTGCTTTCATCTTTCCCTTCATAATCTTTTTCACTATCATATCTCTTTCTGTTTTGATCGCTTTCTTCATTAATCTTCTTGCATAAATCTTTAACACTATTTGTTTAAGCTTATCAAATTCTTTTATTCTAAATCTTAATAAGTGTGTCTGGACCTTTAATCATAAAGGTTGAATGCTACCAGATTCAATGTGACTACTTAATTCTTTATGAGATTCTTCATTTTATTTTCCAAACTATTAATCACTTCATGTTATTTCTTAATATCTTCAGTATTTTGTTTTATTTCATTATTTTTTCTAATGATCTTCTCCATTATTTTCACTTTGACATAAAGTTTAGATATCAACTCATCTCTAAAGACTTATAGACAAGGCAATGATTCATTGAGCCATAGAACCTTTAGACTTTTTAGATGAATGATACTCTGATGTTTCTGGTTTGAGAGGAATGTCTTCTTGAAGTTTCTATTCCTCCTAATCAGATGATGACTCTTCTTCTAATGAACTAGTAGATTCATTAGATCTCTCTGTTTGTGTAAGAGGATGATACATACTATAAGGGTTATCTTAGAGGCTGATGCAAAACAAAGTTCTGTCAACATACATTTTAAAGTACAAGGAAGTTACTTTGGAAGATTTGAGAAATGCACAAATAAATTCTCTATGTGTCAAATCTTTCAAAGCCATTAATTTTTCTGAAGCCAAAAATGAAATCTTCCGAAGCTTCAAGACAAAGTCTTCCAAAGCCTGAATACTGATTTTTTCTGAAGACGGAGAGGACATGCTTTCTCTGACATACTCTTGAAAAAATCTAAAGTACTTTCCACTGCCATCTGTAAAGACTCACTAGCTTATACAAGTTGGTGATTTCTCGATACTTTTGTCAATCGTACAATATGGTCTGAGTCTATAACTTTCCACTCTTATACTTTTATCATTTTTATAATAGATTAGGATGTTAACTATGCCATGTCGTAGTCACTAGTCAAAAGGCAATTTGCCTTTTGACTTTACATTGATCTTGTTGTCTAGAATAGTGTTCAAAGTATGGCCGACTGTAGGATGTAGTATAAAGTATCACATGTAACCATTCCTTAGGACTAATCCTAGTAACAATTGTAAAACACTTGAGAGCAATATACATCATCCTTGAAAACCAATCTCTTTGTTCTTGTGTGTTCTTTACTTTTGATTTCTGTTTCATTTACCTGGTTCCATATTTGTTCTGTTAAGTGTTATACTCTCCACCTTGTTAAACTATTGCATTAACCTTCACCAGTCCTTCACCATATTAAATCTTTTTAGTTTCATAAAACACTTAACTACTCAAATGGCAGCTCTCACTAAGGCTGACATTGAAAACGAGACCATGACTAAATCTTCGTTGATCTCTCCTGATGACATTGTACTTGGTCTATGAGGATGGAAGGCTTCATCAAGTCATAAGATAGTAGAATATGGAGATCTGTAGTCTCAGGACCTCACATCCTAAGCACCACTTCAGCAATTGTTGTTGGTGGGATGATACCAAAGGACGTGGCTTTCTATTCTAAGGAAGATTGAAAGAAGATTGACATAGATCAGAACAATATGATCTCTCTTCAAACTGCTATACCAACTTTGTCTAACTAGTTTTTAAAAAGTGCAAGTGTGCTAAAGAATTGTAGGATGCACTGAAGCTGATGTATGATGGGTCTGATGAAGCCAAGGAATACAAGAAAGATCTCATGAAGCATTAGTTTGAGAACTTTACCTTCAAAATAGGTGAATTTATAACTCAACAAATCATCAGGTATGTTGATATTGTAGATACTCTGATGGATGTTGGAGTTAAACTTGAGAATATGGACATTATGAGGAATTTCATGTTTTGTCTTCCTAGACAATGGACACACTACTGTGTGGCCAATAAGAGAACTGAAAACTTCTCTACCCTTACTCTCACAAAGCTATATGGTATCCTGAGTGGTTACTACATGGAGATGAACATGAAAAATCCATCCACCAGCTCTTCTAGCAATCAATAGAGTTCAACCATTCATGTGGTTGAAATAGATAGCAGAGAACAATATCATCATCTCATCTACTACCTTGAAAACTCACAAAAGGGCCCTTTCATCACCTTCCTGGACGCACCAAGGGAGAGCTACACTCATGAAAGCCCATTCTAAGAGACAAGCTCATATCAAGCCTTTGTGTCTTTAGATGAAAGTTATGGAAACTTTCTCTTTACTCTTGAAGACTTGGACTGTATCCATCCAGATGAGCTGGAGTATGTGGAGATAATTTAGTAGATGGCTCTTCACACTCATAGAGCCAAGAAGTTCTATAAGAGAACAAGAAGAAAGTTCCCAAGCAATGTAACCAGTGGAAAGTTTGGATTGGATAGTAGCAAAGTGATGTGTTACAACTATAACCAAATGGGACACTTTCCTAGGGAGTGTAAGGCACCAAGGACAAATGGTGGCCAAACACAATCCAAGACAACTTACAATAACGCAACTCTTAGAACTAAGAAGTCAAGCCAACTGAAGCAAGAAGTTGTTGTTGTTGTTGAAAAGGGAGGCTTTGACTAGAGCTCTCAGGTAGAGGATGTCTCTACAAATCAAGCACCGATGGCTGACCATGATGAAGCTAAGGCATTGGAACATCTCTGTTGTAACACCCAGATATTTTTAATAGACGAGAAAGAAATAATAAATGTGAATAAAAGATGGAAATATAATTTAAACCAAGGTTGAGGGGTTAAAAGTGTCAAATGGATAAAAGTATCAAAAGTTGGTGCATAAAGGTGGTATGGCCGCCCATAATCTTCTGCATTCTTCTTTTTAACCAGTTTAGAGAGAGAAAGCATTGGAGCTTTCGGGTTTTGAAGAAAGATCAAGAAGAAGGCTCAATTCAAGGTAAGAGTTCGAAGTTTTAATTGTTCTTGTTGGGTTTTAGTCTCGGCTACATGCTTATTCATGATTGTATGTTCGGGTTGTGTGTATTGGTGGGTTTTTAGGTGTTTGAACTCCTTTTTGCATTCAGGTTTGAAGAAGTGTTGCCTAAAAGTTGTTAAACACGAGTTCTAGAACCCCCTTTTTACATGTTTTAACTGATTTTGGGGCTAGAAATGCATGTATGTATGTTTTTATAAAAATGGGTATGTTACCCGTATGTGTATGTATTAATATGTATGTGGGTGGGGTATGTTTTAGGTGGATATGATGTTATGATTATGTTATGAATGTGTTTTGTTTCTTGGAGTGTAAGGACTAAGCTTAGAACATGTTAGCATTGAACTTGGGACTGAGATTATGTTAATTAGTGCAAGTGTTCCCCATGCGCCCAAAACCCCATGCGCCTAAATAGTGGCCATGCGCCTAGAATTGCCCAGAATGATCAAGTGTTGGGCCATACGCCCCAATAGTGCCCATGCGCCTAGAACCTTCCCATGCACCTAAGTGTTCCCATGCGCCCAGAAGGCCATGCGCCTGCATAGTGCCGATACGCCTGTATAGTGTCCATGCGCCTAAGACTTAGAATTTATTTCCTGAATTTTGGGAAAAATGTAAAGTGTAGGCTTTGACTTGGGATGTTCCCGAGGGGGGTAATGTGGGTTGAATTTTGGTGATGGATGATGTGTGGTTAGACATGGGTGCTAGATGATGATATGTGATGTCTACATGATGATGTGTGTTGACTAGATGTGATGTGTGATGATGCATGAAAATATGTGTTGACTAGATGATGATGTATGATGATGCATGATGATATGTGATGACGTGTGATGTAAGTTTTGTTCTGGTGACGTGTGATGTAAGTTTTGTTCCTTAATACGTATTATTTACGTGGCTTTACATAGTGCGATTATGTTAATATACTTAAAGTACTATCTTACCGAAATGAAAGAATTAAGATAATGAGAAGTGGAACTTAATGAACGAATGAAATCCTTTCAAGCAAAATAAAAAGAGGTTCACAACTCCATGTGAGTTGTTAGAACAACTGTGTGTGGAATAGCGTGCGATTTTGGCTAACTCATGAGGGTTCACACACAGTGGGAGTCAGTCTTGGTGGCTGCTCTATATGTGCAATGTGGTATTAACTGTGTGTTATGTAGCGTGCGATTTTGGCTACCTCATGAGAGTTCACACACACAGGGGAGTCAGTCCTAGTGACTGTTCCATACGTGCGATATGGGATCCTTGGCTTTTGACCTTAGAAATCGTGGCTGCGTGTCACGAAGAGGGTAAAGCTTGACAGGATCTAGATTCAGTGAAATATAATAATAAAAGTGCGAAAAGTGCGAAACTTATAAAATGTGTGATATGAACGAAATGTATGAAACGTGCGATAAGAACGAAATATATGATGTGTGACCATTTGAGATAGTAAAGAAAATGTTTTAACGAGCGAAAGGTAATCTATATTTTATAAAACTAGAACTCACTCAGCAACACTGACTTTTATGTATTTTCAAGTTGGCAGGTGATTATTGCTGAGAATGGCACGGGGCAGCTACTTGGTATTTTTGGGATCGCATCCATTTGTATAACAATGAAGTTTTTGCGATGAAATGCAAAATTATGATATTTTGTAACAGTTATCTACTTTGTATTATTTTGCAAAAGCTGTCATTAATATATGAAATGGTTTTTATGTAATTTCCGCTGTGATATTTTAAATAAATAAATATTTATGTGTTATGTGCAATCATAGTCTAACTGTAAGGTGCCCGGGAATGGGGCCTTACAAGTTGGTATCAGAGACAAAGTTTAAGTTAAATGGGTAAATATTTTCAAAAGAAACCTAAACTGAGAATGGGACAAATGGGAGGGATGATAGTCCGAGTAGCTACGTGCCATCAAGTATTTTCTTTAATGTTAACCGGTATTATGTGTGCATGTTACTTGATCTGTTTGCCCTTAGTAGATTTAGATACTAATATAGTTGGGGTAGGAAATGTTTGGGGTATGAAGAGTAAAGTAAGTGGCTAATCACAACTGGCCCTGTAACTAAGGACTTACTATACTTGACATAGACTGAGCTATTACCTTGAATGACCGTGTTAGTGTTTGAATCTTATAGCGTGTTAGGGGATGGCTGGTGGTAGATCTTCAAAGGATTCTCAAGGTGGAGGTCGTGGCGGACGTGGTGTTGGACCATGGGTCACAAAAGGAAGTCCCGGGCCTGAAGAGGTGGCCCATGAGGAGCCTTAGGCCCCTCACCCGAAAGGTGGGGATGAGAGTGCTAATTTGAGAGCCTCAGTAAAGGAGGCTATGGTGGAGGAGGTTAATCAGGTCATGCAGATGATCATGCCATCTGTGGTGACCGAGGTGATTAAAGCAGTTAGGGAAGTAGAGAGGAAGGAAAGAAGAAGACCCGCGGGGGAGGGGGAGCAACCCGAGACCGATACGGTTGTCTCCAATGATGATGAGGAGGAGGAGGTTATTCCCGAAGCAGCTTGGGGCTGTAACTATGGGGTATTTCAAAGGTGCAAGCCCCCTACCTTTGATGGTAATGGCACTGCTGCTGCTCCCTGCCGATGGGTGAGAGAAATGGAGGTTGTACTTAATATCAGCGAGTGCTAGGAGGATTAGAAGGTTAAGTTTGCTGCCCACTTATTTGTGGACTCAACTTTATGCTGGTAGGACAATATGGTCCAAGCTGAGGGTAGTAGGGCGATTCCAAGAATGAGGTGGAGTGAGTTGAAGAAGTTGGGGATCGAGGAATTTTGTCCTCACAGGGAACTTGACAAGGTTGAAAGGGAGTTTCTGCAGTTGGAAGCGGGAACCATGACACACCAACAGTACACCACCAAATTCAACGAGATGGCACGACTGGTGCCGGATTAGGTGACACCTATGTCACGAAAGATTAAGAGGTATGTTCAGGGTTAGCCGGCGGATATCCGCAGGCATATGATCGTCGCCCGACCAGGTATATTCAGGTCAGTAGTTGATTTGGCCGGAAGGCTTTATGATGAGCGAGAGGTGATGATAGCTAAGGTGAGTAGGAAAGGTGGTGGTGACCGGAATTGGAATGGGAAACTATTTGGATGTGGCGGGGCCGCTTCAAACAATAAGGTTGCAAGGGTGGATGACCAACATGTGGTCACACCCGGTGCAGGGTCAAAGAGATGTGGTAAATGCAGGAAGGAACATTCAGGAGAGTGTAAGTTAGGATGGAACATGTGTTTCAAATGTGGGAAGCCCGGTCATGTGGAGAAATAGTGCGCGGTTGAAAGGTGTTATAACTGTAATGAGGAGGGTCACATAAGCCGAGATTGCAAAAAGCCAAGGGCTGAGGGTTCCGAAGGAAAGAAAAAGGCTGGAACTGAAGGCAAGATGGCAAGCGCCAGAGCTTTCACAATGACCAGGGAGGAGGCTAGGACATACCCAGATATGGTGTCAGGTACGTTTCTAGTAAACCAAACTCTTGCTTCTGTGTTATTTGATTCTGGTGCTAGTAGGAGTTTTATTTGTACTGCTTTCTGTGCTAATTTTCTTGTTAGTAGTAGATGTATTGATGAGCCCTTTGATGTAGAAACTTCCATAGGTAAGTCTACCAGGATTTCTGACATGATTGATGGTTGTGATATATAACTAGAAGGTCATAAGTTTCCTGCTAGACTATTTGTAATGACCTTAGGCGGGTTTGATGTAGTCCTAGTAATGGGTTGGTTAGCGGACTACGAGGCGAACATTATGTGTCGCAAGAAGATGATTAGACTGACAACGCTTGACGGGAGTTCGGTGACGATATACGATGATCGAGTTACGACGATTCCGAAGGTGATTTCGATGGCGGTGGCGGGAAAGTGCATGAGGCGTGGATGTAGTGCCTATCTTGCCTATGTAAAAGACGTGGACGTGTCAACATCACAATTGTCCGAGGCATCGATGGTGTGTGACTTTCCCGATGTGTTCCCAGAAGATTTATCAGGTGTGCCACCGGATCGTGAAATCGAATTTCAGATTGACTTGGTACAGGTGCTCAGCTTGTTGCTAAGGTAACATATCATTTGGCTCCCTCAGAGATGAAGGAATTGATGGAGCAACTGCAAGAGTTGCTTGATAAGGGTTTCATCAGACTGAGTATCTCTCCTTGGGGTGCTCTGGTCTTGTTCGTAAAGAAGAAGGATGATAGCAAGAGGATGTGTATCGACTACCGTGAGTTAAACAAGTTGAGGGTGAAGAATCGGTATCCTTTACCGAGAATTGATGACTTGTTTGATCAACTACAAGGTGCCAGTTGGTTCTCGAGGATAGATCTTCGATCTGGTTACCATCAGCTGAAGGTGAAGGAGCAAGATATCCCTAAGATAGCTTTTTGCACATGTTATGGGCACTACGAGTTTCTCTTTATATCTTTTTGTTTAACCAACGCGTCTGTTGCATTTATGGACTTGATGAATCGAGTGTGTCAGCTGATGTTAGATAAATCAGTGATTATGTTTATCGATGACATCCTGATTTATTCAAGGAGTGAAGAAGAGCATGCCGGTCACATTTGGGAGGTGTTGGAGACATTGAGAAAGGAGAAGTTGTATGCTAAGTTCTCTAAGTGTGCGTTTTGGTTGCGCAAGGTGCAATTCTTGGGTCACGTAGTGAATGCTGAAGGAATTATGGTAGACCCGGGAAAGGTGGAGGCGGTGATCCAATGGAAGTCTCCAAAGACGCCATCCAAGATCCGTAGTTTCTTACGATTGGCGGGATATTATCGAAGATTCATCCAAGACTTCTCCAAGATAGCTTGTTCGTTGACTAAGCTAACCCATAAGGATGTGAAGTTTAAATGGGGTCAAGATCAAGAGAAGGCTTTTGAAGAGTTAAAGATTAGGTTGACTCAAGCTCCTGTCTTGTCATTACCCGATGGAAGCGAGGATTTGGTGGTCTATTAAGATGCCTCTTACTCGGGGTTGGGTTGCGTATTGATGCAGCGAGGAAAGGTTATAGCTTATGCATCGCAACAATTGAAAGTTCATGATGTCAATTATCCTACTCATGACTTGGAGCTAGCAGCTGTGGTCTTTGCATTAAAGATTTGGAGGCGCTACCTATACGGAACGAAGTGCACAATCTTCACGGACCACAAGAGCTTGAAGTACTTCTTCGAGCAGAAAGATTTGAATATGAGGCAGAGGCGATGGTTGGAGCTCATAAAGGATTACGATTGTGAGATCCATTACCATCCGGGTAAGGCCAACGTGGTGGCAGATGCCCTTAGCCGAAAGAAGAGGCCCGAGCCAATTTGTGTGAAGGCATATAAGTTGATTATGACCTCCGATGTGGTGACGCAGGTCAGGAAGTTTTAGGATGAGGCTTTGAAAGAAGATCATCTAAACTCTGAGAGGATGAGAGGTCTAGTCACAGAGTTGGGTGAAAACACTCTCGGTGTTAGGACCGGATATGGGCGAATGTGGATTCCTCGTTATGGCGATTTACGTGGAAAGGTCATGGATGAATCTCACAAGACTGGATACTCTATTCATCCCGATGCTATGAAGATGTATTAAGACATGAAGAAAGATTATTGGTGGCCGGGTATGAAGTGTGACGTAGTAGAGTACGTGAGCAAGTGCCTTACCTGTTTGCAAGTGAAAGCAGAACATTAGAAACCATATGGGAAGATCCAACCATTGGATATACCCGAGTGGAAGTGGGAGCATATCACTATGGACTTTATTACTAAGTTACCGCGTACCCCGAGAGGGTATGATGCCATATGGGTGATAGTTGATCGTCTGACAAAGAGTGCTCACTTCCTACCGATTCGAGAGACGTATTCCGTCAAGAGACTAGCGGATTTATTCATCAAGGAGATTGTAGCTCGTCATGGCGTACCGGTGTCTATTGTATCTAATTGTGACACTCGGTTTACATCCAAGTTTTAGAAGAGATTCCATGATGCGATGGGAACGAGACTACACATCAGCACGGATTATCATCCTCAGATGGAAGGTCAGTCTGAGAGAATGATCCAGACACTCGAGGACATGCTTCGAGAATGCGTGATCGATTTTGGAGGAAGTTGGGATGATCATTTACTGTTAGAAGAATTCTCATACAACAACAGTTATCATGCCAACATTGGCATGCCACCATAGAGATGCTATATGGCAGGAGATGTAGGACACCCGTTTGTTGGGGGTGATATTGGTCTGAAGGAGTTGGGAAGTATTGAGGTGATCGAGGTTACAACTTAGAAGTTAGAAAAGATCAAAGCCTTTATGAATGCAGCTAAAGATAGACAAAAGTCGTATGCTGATAAGAGACGTAGACCGATTGAGTTCCAGGTGGGTGATAGAGTTGTGTTGAAAGTCTCACCTTGGAAGGGGATCATATGGTTTAGAAAGCAGGGCAAGTTGAGCCTGAGGTATATAGGACCTTTCCGAATTATTGCTCGAGTAGGAGAGGTAGCCTATAGGTTGGAACTACCCGATGAGTTAAGTGGAATTCACCCGACTTTCCATGTATCTCATCTGCAGAAATGTTTAACTGACGAGGATATGGTGGTACCGCTGCAGGATATTGAAATAGATGAACGGCTCAAATATGTGGAGCAACCAGTGGCGATCATTGATCGTAAAGAGAAAAGGTTAAGGAATAAGGTGGTTCCCTTGGTGCGAGTATAGTGGAAACATAGAAAGGGATCTGAGCCTAAGTGGGAGATGGAGGAAGAGATCAGACCGCATTACCCATATCTGTTTGGGGAATAACAGGTTTCAGGGACAAAACCTATTAAAGGGGTGGACTTCTAACACCCGGATCCTTTTAATTGACGAAAAAGAAATAATAAATGTGAATAAAAGAGGGAATTACAATTTAACCCAAGGTTGAGGGGTTAAAAGTGTCAAAAGGAAAAAAGTATCAAAAGTTGGTTCATAAAGGTGGTATGGCCGCTCATAATCTTCTGCACTCTTCTTTTCAACTGGTTTTAGAGAGACAAAACACTGGAGCTTCAGGTTTTGAAGAAAGATCAAGAAGAAGGTTGAATTCAAGGTAAGAATTCAAAGTTTTAAGTTTTCTTGTTGGGTTTTGGTCTCGGCTACATGCTTATTCATAATTGTATGTTCAGGTTGTGTGTATTGGTGGGTTTTTAGGTGTTTGAACTCCTTTTTGCATTCGGGTTTGAAGAAGTCTTTCCTGAAAGTTGTTAAAGTGAGTTCTAGAACCCTCTTTTTACATATTTTAACTGATTTTGGGGCTGAAAATGCATGTATGTATGTTTTTATAAAAATGGGTACGTTACCCGTATGTGTATGTATTAATGTGTATGTATTAATATGTATGTGGGTGAGGTATGTTTTGGGTGAATATGATGTTATGATTATGTTATGAATGTGTTTTGTTGCTTAGAGTGTAAGGACTAAGCTTTGAACATGTTAGAATTGAACTTGGGACTGAGATTATGTTAATTAGTGCAAGTTCGTTGCCCAAGCACCTAAATAGTGGCCCATGCGCCCAACGGTCAGAATTGCCCAAGTGTTCCCCATGCGCCCAAAACCCCCCATGCGCCTAAATAGTGGCTATGCGCCTAGAATTTCCTAGAATGATCAAGTGTTGGGCCATACGCCCCAATAGTGCCCATGCGCCAAGAACCTTCCCATGCGCCTAAGTGTTCCCATACGCCTAGAAGGCCATGCGCCTGTATAGTGCCCATGCACCTAAGACTTAGAATTTATTTCCTTAATTTTGTGGAAAAAATGTAAAGTGTAGGCTTTGACTCGGGTGTTCCCGGGGGGGGGGTGATATGAGTTAACTTATGGTGATGGATGATGTGTGGTTAGACAGGGGTGCTAGATGATGATATGTGATGTCTAGATGATGATGTGTGTTGACTAGATGATGATGTGTGATGATGCATGATGATGTGTGATGATGTGTGATGTAAGTTTTGTTCCTTAATACGTATTATTTACGTGGCTTCATGTAGTGCGATTATGTTAATATACGTAACTTATTATCTTAACGAAGCGAAAGAATTAAGATAATGAGAAGTGGATCTTAACAAACGAATGAAAGCCTTGCAAGCAAAATGGAAAGAGGTTCACAATTCCATGTGAGTTGCTAGAACAACTTTGTGTGGAATAGTGTGTGATTTTGGCTAAGTCATGAGGGTTCACACATAGTGGGAGTCAGTCTCGGTGGCTGCTCTATACGTGCGATGTGGTATTAACTATGTGTTATGTAGCAAGTGATTTTGGCTACCTCATGAGAGTTCACACACATAGGGGAGTCAGTCTTAGTGACTGTTCTATACGTGCGATATGGGATCGTTGTCATTCAACCTCAGGAATCGTGGCTGTGTGTCACGAAGAGGGTAAAGCTTGACAGTATCTAGATTCAGTGAAAGATAATAATAAAAGTGCGAAAAGTGCGAAGCGTATAAAATGTGCAGTATGAACGAAATGAATGAAACGAGCAATAAGAATGAAACGTGCGATAAGAACGAAATGTATGATGCGTGACCATGTGCGATAGGAAAGAAAATGTTTTGACGAGCGAAAGATAATTTATATTTTATAAAACTAGAACTCACTCAGCAATACTGACTTTTATGTATTTTCCAGTTGACAGATGATTATTGCTTAGGATGGCAAGAGGGCAACTACTTGGCATTTTTGGGATGACATCCATTTGTATAACAATGAAGTTTTTGTGATGTAATGCAAATTATAATATTTTGTAGTTGTTAACTACTTTATATTATTTTGCAAAAGCTGTCATTAATATACGAAATTGTTTTTTAAATAATTTCCACTACGATGCTTTAAATAAATGTATATTTATGTGTTATGTGCAATGATAGTCCAACTATGAGGTGCCCGGGAACGGGGCCCTACATTTGTACACCTGAATGCATTGCTAAAGTAAATATGTGTAGGACATATAACTTCGAAGCGAGATCAAATCTTGAGTCTTTGAATATTTTAAAAGCTGATTTTAAAAGAATAGAAAATTACTGTAAACTTAAAATAAAATATTTGTAGTAAAGAATTTCTACTCTTAAGCGTGAGCATACAAGTTACATGACTCAGATCAAAGATCTTATTACCAAGTTAACTAATGCCAAGCTGAGCTTGTGATCAGCAAAGCCATGGCAAAAAGAACTAGAAAGAGATCAAGCTCAACCTTTTTCTTAGAATAAGACTTCTGAGAGGAAGAAGAAAATAGCAATACAGGGAAAATCACTTTCCTTCGAAATCTCTAAGTTGAACAAGAAGAAGATAGGTGGAAAACTGTCTTTGGAATCACGTTTGGTCTTGAAAGTAAAGAATGCTTCCGAAGCACTAAAGTCTATTGCAGTGGATGCAAAATCTTCCAAAGATTCAGTCTCCACAACATCCGAAGTCATCAAAACTTCTGAAGTTTTGAAGGCCAAGTCTAATCTTCCAATGTTGGTGTGGAAGATGATGGAAGGTAAAATGACTGAAGTTTCTTCATCAACAATAGCCAAGGATCCTCAAAGCATGCATATAGGATCAATAACTATTGAACTACCTTCAGTTCATCTTAATGAGGCCAAGAGAAGCAAGGCTTAGGTTTCCAAATATAACTAACCATCTTTTTCTCATGTGCAGGAATAGCTGAAGACGAAGAGAAATGTATGGATCATTTATAGTGGTTGTTCAAGGCACATGAGAGGCAATGGCTCTTTGCTTCAGAACTTTGAGAAAATTGATGGAGGGCCATTTGCTTTTGGAGGTGAATCAGGTGGTTACATTACTGGAAGGGGCAGGGTCACAAATGGTAAGCTCAGTATTTAGAAAGTAAACTTTGTCAAAGAGCTTTAATACAATCTCTTAAGTGTATCTCAATATTATGACTAGAGACATAACATACTCTTTACTAAGCATGAGTGCATTGTTCTCAAGCCTACGATGATCATTCCTTAAGAGCATATCCTTCTTAGAGCCCCCAGGAAAATTAACATGTGCAAGAAGGATTTGCAGGAAACCTCCCCATCACGATAAGTTTCTTGCTTTCTATCTAATGTCAATAATGATGAGTCTTTCCTTTGACATAAAAGAATATGCCATCCCATCACGAGAAGTTTCTTGCTTTCTATCTAAAGTCAATAATGATGAGTCTTTCCTTTGGCATAAAAGAATGTGTCATGTTAACTTTAAGAACATGAATAAATTAATTAAAGATGATTTGGTAACTAGAATGCCAAAGAAAGAGTTTACTAGTGATGACCATTGTGTTGCATGTCTGAATGGAAAGCAACACAAAGAGTCTCATAAGCCAAAGGAAATGAACTCCATCACTACTCCCCTACACTTATTACATATGGATCTATTTTGGCCCACCAATGTAATGAGTGTAGGAAGAACTTCAGATTGCCTTGTCATCATAGGTGACCTCATAGGATATACTTGGTTCTTCTTGAGATCCTTCATTCTAAAAGTTGAGAATCAATGTGATCAGAAGATCAAGATCATAAGATGTGATCAAGGAACTAAATTCAAAAACCAAATTCTTGATACTTTTTATGATGAATTGGGTATTTCAAAAAAATATAATGCTTTTAGAATTACTCAACAAAATGGTGTTACTAAAGGAAGAAATAGGACACTTATTGAGGATACAAGAACCATGCCCTATGAATCTAAACTACCCATCACCTTTTGGGCAAAGTCAATCAACTCTGCCTGCCATGTGTAGAACAGAGTTTTAGTAATCAAACTCATGGTAAGACTCCTTATGAAACGTGACATAAAAGAAGACCTTTCATTGGTTTTCTCTGGTCATTTAGATGTCCATCCATCATATTGAATACCAAAGATCATAGAGCCAAATTTATTGAGAAATCATATGATGGACATTTCATTGGATACTCTTCCCAAGCTAAGACTAATAGAGTATATAATCCCAGAACTAGAGTAGTTGAGAATCAACCAGTATGACCTTTAACGAGCACACTTCTAGTTTGAAAGGTTCTGGTCTTAATTGCTATTTGATCTTGATTTAGTCACCAACTGTTTTAATAATCTGATGAAGATGTTTTAGGAACAACGGGTAATACATATGCAGTAGATCCTGATCCAAGATTTGAGATTAGAAGACCAAATGATAGAATTGCTTCAACTAGAGTGGTAACAAACCCTGCAATTGGAAATCCTGTCTGCACAACCATTACAAACTCTTCAGCTGATACATCTGAGGTGCCAACCAATTCTAGCAATAAGGCATAAAACTCAAATGAAGGGATTTCCAATGTATGATAAGATGGAGATGGTGAAAGTGGTCAAGAATTTCATGATGCTCATAACCACTCTACTAAAGACAACATCAATGTTGTCACACACTTTCTGGATCAAGTTACACTTAATAAGTATGCTGATGTGGTGGGTGATACTCAATCACCAGATCTAAATTTCATTAATTTAGATATGTCAAATCAACTTGCTTTAATTCCTCAACTGAGAATCCACCAGTCACATCATAACACAAACATCATTGGAGATGTTGAGACTAGGGTGATAACAAGAGGACAAACCCATGATAAAAATTTTTGTTTGTATTCTTGCTTCTTGTCCCTAATTGAGCCAAAGAAAGTTGATGAGACTTTGAAATATAGAAGCTGGTTTGAAGCAATGTAGAAGGAACTGTTTAAATTCAAAAGACAAGGTGTTTGGAAATGGGTTTTTAGAAACAAGAAAGATGATAGAGGGCTTGTCATAAAAAACAAGGCAAGACTAGCAGTTCATGTGTACACTCAAGAAGAAGGGATTGACTACCTAGATATTTTTGCTTCTGTAGCAAGACTTGAAGCTATTAAGATATTTCTTGTTTTTTGTTGATACATGATGTTCCTATTTTAGTGTACTTAAACGTTTATGTCTTTCATTTCTTACACATGTGTAATGCAAGATCCTAATTGTAATGTGATGTATATGTTTGGATGTTTATTTACCTTTGATTATATCATATTCTTATAACATTTATTATTACATGCATGATGAACTTTATATATAGGCTTGGGGTTGTTGTGCATAGTTCTGAGTCAACAATGATTTAGAAATGTCTTTGACTTAGTCTTGTGGTGATTCATGCTAATGGACCATGCTCATGGACCAGACGCACGAATGGACCATGCTTATGGACTAGTCGCATGACTGAACAAGGTGACTGGATTAGTCGCACGACTAAGTCATAAGACTGGCTCCACAACTGAACCATTCGTAGAGTTCAGTCGTGCGTATGAATCAATCGCATGATTCAGTCGCACGACTGAACCATGCTAATGGCTTAGTCGTACGAATGGACATTGAAACCTATAAATACCACATAATTCGTTGAAAAAGGTAACACTTCGAATATTATCATACCCTAGCCATCCCGAGCGTCCCAGTTCGTCCATCCAACTTCAAACTTTGTTCCTGATTGATTTCTATTCATTCTTAAAGTTTGTTTAATCATTAGATTGATCAGGTTTTTGTTCTCAATGATTGGATTGCCAATCAAATAGGATTCCGCACTATTTGATCTGGTTTCACGTTGAATCAGTTGGTACTCCGTACGTACACGGTCCTAACAAGTGGTATCAGAGCCTTGGCTCTTGATTCTTGGTGGATTCGATTGGTCTTTACGTTAAAATTAACGTTTTCATTTAAAAGATTCATGTTTTTGATTCAAAAAGTATTTTTG
This sequence comes from Flaveria floridana, assembly GCA_018326465.1. Taxonomy (NCBI): domain Eukaryota; kingdom Viridiplantae; phylum Streptophyta; class Magnoliopsida; order Asterales; family Asteraceae; genus Flaveria; species Flaveria floridana. The sequence goes on along the minus strand of BJCO01780683.1, from coordinate 13,411 downwards.
ACGTGTGCATGCTTCAAAAGTTTCGAACCTTTTGACTTACGACAGATTAGGGTTTGTGGAAAATCGTTTTTGAGTCTGAAAGTGTTAAAAGTCTCGAGTTTTTCAAACTCACCAGTCTCAGTCGCACGATTCAACCGCACGACTGGACTCAGTTGCAAGATTGAACTCATTCACATCCCTCAATCGCACGATTGAACTGAATCAAATGATTGAACTCAATCGCACGATTGAACTCAGTCGCACTATCCAATCTCACGATTGACTCATCCGCATACAAGGTTTTTCAAGTTGGACAACATGGACGATCAGAACACCGCATTTACTGCTAGAAAGGACTCCAGGATTCAAAACATCTTATTGCTGGAAAATGAGATTGGGAATCACAACAAACCACCAAACCTGTTGACTTTGGATGAATACCCGCAATGTAAACAACGGTTTGAAATTTATCTGAACGGTGTTGATCCTAACTTGTGGACAACCATTAAGACTGGATATACGATACCAGTTGGTGCTAATGGGGTAAAGCTGACCTTGGGTGGTATGAATGAGGGAGAAAAGGTTGCACATAATGCTGAGAAGAAAGCTTATGCATTATTGACACGGTCAATCCCTAAGGATATCTTCCATCAGTTTTGGGAGGCTCTTGAAAAGAGATATGATGGTAATGCAACCTTGAAGGCATTGAAGGCTAAAGATTTCAAGAAGGAATTTGATAACTTCTCATCCATGAGAAATGAGAGGTTGGATGATATTATAGATAGGGTTTATCATCTGATGAGTGAGCTGCATACTCACGGTGTTACTACATTAATAGAGGATAAAGTAGCAAGCTTTGCTGATGGTCTGCCAGATAAATGGGATTACTTTGTTTCTAATGTGAGGTAGAATGATACTTTAGCCACTTTAGATATCAATGATTTTATTTTGAAGCTGAAGGAAGAGGAGCTAAGGCAAAAATACAAGTCAAAGAAGGGGTCATATACCCACTTCATCAGTAGCACCTCTTCAAACAACATTTGTATCTAACACATCTGGAACTTCTCAAAGTCGTTCTTCAGGAAGTGAATCTTCAAGTTCATCTGGAACCCAACATACTATCCCTGACTCTAATCCTACTAAGCTAAAGACTGCTGCTATTGTATACTCATATGATGGGGGTTGGTTGCTAGTAAGATTGGAAACTATCATCTCGTAGATGAAGACTATGAGCTGGTAGCTGAGATAGAGATGGAAAGAATGGATATCATGTGGGCTTTGGCCAGTGCCGTTAAAAGGGCTAAGAAGTTTAAAGATGGGGAAGAATCTAGTTGCCACCAAAGACACAAAATTTGGTTTTGATAAAACCAATGTTATATGCTTCAACTGTGGTGAAAAGTGTCACTTCAAAAGAGAGCGTGTGAAACCTCAGAAGACAGGAAATGATAACGCTTTTTCATCAATCAACCGTCAGGACAAAGAGAAGAAAGTGGCATCAATAAGTCAGGATTTGAAGGTGCTGGTTGCTCAAGCAGATGAAGGACAGGACTGGTCCTTCAGATTTATGTCTGATGGAGACACTAATGTGGCACGGGTAGAATATCTTGATGATGGGTCAGCGAGTGAAGGAGATAACATAGCTGATTATACTCATTCAGACGTTGAAGAAACTATGGATACCATGGACCATTTGGTTGAAGATGAATTGACTGTTGCTAGCACGGAATCTCCTGTCATCGAGGAATCTAAGTTTGCGTATATGATTGACACCTCCAGCTCTTCACAAGTAGATTCTAAAGATGAACTTTTTGATAAACATGACTATGTAGAATGTAATAAATTTCGTGAAAGCATAGATTTAAAATTTGCTAGGTTGTTAGATCACAATGACAGTCTGGTAAATGATTTGAAATTATGCAATGAAGCTAATAGAGTGTTAAAACAAAATGAAAGCAATTTTAAAGAAAAAACTTGATTTGTTAGGAAAGCAACTTAAGGAAACCGAGGTTGTTGCCTTTAATCAAGCAAATGACATTAAGTTCTATTTATCAACAATAGAGGAAACTAAGAAAGAAAAAGCTATTTTGCAAGTTCAAAATTGAATCGTTAAATCAAAAACTTCACAGTCTAGCTAGTTCCTCTCACATTGTTTAGAACTTAGTCAAAGAAAGACACGATGGGGAAGGGCTTAGTTATAAAGTAGTGCCGCCACAACATACAATCCTTTTGAACACAAAATGTCGACCCATAAATAATAACCCTATCAAGGATCATGTGGTGACTACCTCTCTAGTCAGTGATCCAGATTCCACAGTTAAAACTATGCAATCTGTTACTGAACAGCGAGCATCTAGTACTAGCACTAAAGATGTGGTTCTCACTGATAATAGGGATGAGAATAGTAATGCTACTCTTGGGTTGGGATCAAAAGTTCATGTTTCAAAACCAACTATTTCTAAAACTGTTAATCATCAAATCTGAACAAAATGAATGAAAAAGGAAATCAAAAAGTTAAACCAATTAAATTTGTCAAAGAAGGTGAGAAACCTAAAGTTGAGAAGCAAGAGACCAATTCTAGACCACAATCTCACCCACAGAAAAGATCTCCTAGACCAGTTGAAGGGAGATCGTGTCATGGTTGTGGAGACCGAGGGCATATTTCTCCAAATGGTCCTTACTATCAAACACCAAGAAGAAAAATTGAAATTTTTCATGAAAACAAACCAAGGTTCTCTAAAACAAGATCAAATACCCCTCCGAAATACCAAAGGCAGCACATACAAGCTCCTGGCAAAGCTGTGTTAACTGAGGTAACTCCTAGGGATGAAAGCAAACCAAAGGTTCAGACTATAAACCACTCATCTGTTTATCACAGACAGGCCCTACACAAAACTGGTTTATCGTAAGCAAAATCAACAAGTGTGTCTGAGAGTGAGGACAAGATGAAGAAAAGTGTGTCTTCATCTTCTGAAGGATAGTGGGTGGAGTTGGTACTGTGTGATGACTCTGGGAAACCCAAGCCAATAAAGACTTAGGTCCCACTCCTGAACTAAACATTTTTATTTTTGTACAGGTTGTCCATTACAGCACTATCACTAACACCTGGATTATTGATAGTAAGACATCCAGGCACATGACCGAGAATCTGTCACTCCTTTTCAATGTCAAACAAATCATAGGGGGCATGTATCTTTTGCGGGAAATAAAGGAGGTTATATCACAACTCAAGGTGAAGTGGGAAATGAGAAGGTAAAGTTTGATAAAATCAACTACGTTCAACAACTGGAGAATAATTTACTCTCAGTTTATCAAATATGCGACAAGGGCTTTAAAGTTGTATTCGATAATAAGAGATGCTACATTCTGAAGAAGGACTATGTTATCCCTAAGGAGAAAATTTCAATGTCAGCTTCAAGATATAACGACTTGTATGTCTTGAATATGTCAAAAGCATACACAACTGAGTCTGCTGCTCAGTGTTTCTTGTCTAAAGCCACCGAGAGGGATTCTATTTCTTGGCACATGAGAAAGGGTCACATTAATCCTAGGAAGATGAATCAATTGGTACAAAGTCATATGGTTGAAGGAGTTACAGTCAAGAACTTTCAGCTTCTAGATTTCTGTATAGCTTGCAAGAAAGGGAAACAGACCAAGAAATCTCATAAATCTAAGAAAGTTCACTCTATTGAGATTCCACTGGAGCTTTTGCATATGGATCTGTTTTGCCCTGTCAGTACTAAAAGCATAGCATGAGATTGGTACTGTTTTGTAGTGACAGATGATTACTCAAGATTTTCATGGGTGATGTTTCTTAAAACAAAGTTAGATACGTTTAAGTCATTCAAACTTTTAGTTACTACCTTGGAGTCTTTGTATAAGATGAAAGTGAGGAAAATACGTTCAGATAACAGGATAGAATTCAAGAATCAGTGTATGGAGGCCTTCTGCCGAGAGAAAGGAATTGTTCATCACTTCTCTTCTGCTTACACTCCACATATGAATGGCGTTGTTGGCCGATTCAAAACTGCACGAACGATGTTAGCCGATTTAAAACTGCCTGTTTAATTCTTCAATGAAGCTGTTGCTAATGCATGCTACACTCTCAATTGAGTATTAGTGGTTAAACATCATGGTAAAACTTGTTATGAGTTGCTCCAAAAGCATAAACCGAATCTGGAGTATCAGGAACCATTTGGAGCTCCTTTCATGTTGTTGAAGAAAACCCAAATGCGGAAGTTAGTGAGAAGACAGAGGAAGGCATCTTTCTTGGATACAATATACCAGACAAAAGGGTTTATAACAACTCTACTGGTCAAGTTGAAGTGTGGTGCAACGTCAATGTTCAAAGATACACCACCCCCCTTGCTGGAAAAGGTCCATCATTCTTCTTTGATTAAAATAGATTTTCAAGTCTTTTAATGTTCCTCTTGCCTATTCCTATGATGAGGTGGCTGCTCAAATGATGTATGACGCTCTGAAAACTCCTAAATTAGACTCAAGTACTACTGCTCTAATCGACAGTGCTTTAGGGGCATCAGAGGAAGATCTAGAAGTCAGTGATCACTCCTCAGATGATGAGAAGATTGAAAATGAAAATATAAGCAATAAGGAATTCGTCAACCCAGACGAAAGTACATCTGCAGATGACGGTGAATTGGCTGAAACCTCTAGAGCAAATCACCAACCAGCCACAGATGAACTAGTGATTCCAAATCTGGAAAATGAAGTAGTCGTGCCTACAACTCCAGTGACAAGGATCAGTATGAGTCATCCCCTAGACAACATCATATGGGATCTTCTCTCTGGGGTTCAGATAAGAAATCAGCTATACACAACTGATTAGGCAGCATCGATGGAAAATGGATACATACATGATGGGGCATATAAGTGTTTCGTTTCTCAAGTCGAGCCCAAGTATGTTAGTGATGCCTTGAAAGATGAGGCATGGGTAAATGCGATGCAAGAAGAAATTCTACAATTTAGGAAGCTAGGGGTGTGGACACTAGTGGACAGACCCAGGGTACAAAGGTAATTGGCACAAAATGGGTTCTTCGTTGCAAGAAAGATGACCAGGGGGTCATTATTAGAAACTAGGTACAGTTAGTAGTTCAAGGCTTTAGACAAGTTGAAGGTGTGGAATATAATGAGGTATTTACACCAGTGGCTAGGATGGAAGCAATTAGAATCTTCCTAGCCTACGCATCCTATATGAAAATCAAGGTGAATCATTGGATGTGAAGAGTGCATTTCTACATTGTGAAATCTGTAAGACAGTATACGTTAGTCAGCCCAAAGGTTTCAAAGATCCTTTTCATCAGGATAGAGTTTATAAATTGGACAAGGCTTTGTATGGGCTACATCAAGCCCCTCGAGCCTGGTATGACAAGCTCTCCACAAACCTGCTGAAACATGGGTTTCAAAGCGGGGTGATTGACTGCATGTTTTTCATCAAAGAAAAGGATGGTGATTTACAGCTGGTTCAGATATATGTGGATAACATAATCTTCGGTTCCAAAAACGAAGCATTATGTGAAGAATTTGAATCTGTGATGAAAGCTGAATTTGAAATGAGTGCCATGGGAGAGATGAAGTTCTTTCTGGGATTATAGGTGGATCAGACGCCCCCTGGAATCTTTCTACATCAAACCAAATACGTGGGGGACATTTTTATTCGGTTCGATAGGGAAAATGTAACGACTGCTAGTACCCCCTTGCCACGAACCACGATGTGGTTCCTTATGAAAATGGGGATTTGGTAGATGCCACCATGTATCGTGGAATGATCGGATCTCTAATGTATCTCACAGCTTCTCGTCCTAATATCATGTACGCCACGTGTCTCGGTTTCAGATATTAGTCTAAGCCAAAAGTAAATCATCTAATTGGGGTGAAGCGGATCTTTCGTTATCTGAAGGGTACTCTAACACTCGGGTTGTGGTATCCTCATGATGATGACTTTGAACTTACAACGTTTAGTGACTCAGACTATGGTGGATGCAAGATGAACTACAAGTCAACATCTGCGGGGCGTCAATTTTTCAGAAGGCGATTAGTCACCTGGCAATGTAAGAAGTAGACATCTGTTGCTCTATTAACATTTGAAGCTGAATGTGTTGCTGCTGCAAGTTGCTGCTCTCAAATTATCTGGATTCAACAACAAATACGGGACTACAGTTTGTAATTTACTAATACTCCTATTTTTGTTGATAATTCTGCTGCCATAGCTGTAACTAAAAATTCGGTACAACATCCCAAAACCAAACACATCGGCATTAAATATCACTTCATAATTGTTTTGAAAAGCATTTAATCGATGTAATTAAAATTAACACGGATTTTCAGCGCGCTGACCTCTATACAAAAGCTTTTGATGAACTGATATTTTATTATCTATTAGAGGTTAATGGCGTCAAAAACAAAGACGATGTGATTCCGGAGGAGTCGAGTTCATAGTCCGTCTGTATGTGTCTTAGTTTTAATTTTTCTGTCAAATTTATTTTATTTTATTTTCTTTTCTTTTCTATCTTAAAAATTACAAAAACACAAAAAAAATTTGTTTTAGAATTTTAGGGGGAAAAAGTTTCAGTATTTATTACTTAAAAAAAGGGGGCGGGCAGGTAAGCTGAAAAGAAAAGACATTAAATCCCAGAAATTGATTCAATACAGTGGAATATGATAGTACACAGACACCGAATCGTTTGGGACACCAAAAGGATTTTCGTTTTTGAAATATTATATTGAAAGTCACAGAATATTATAAGTCTGAGAATTCAAAGTCTAATTAGTTGAAAAATGATAGTAAGCTAGTATGTTACTGTGGTTACATGGCGAAAGTAGATCTAGGGTTGCATGTCCATTATATGATGTGTCGGTAGATTCAACACAATAGACTTGTAGACATCATTGGTGAATCATGTAAATTAAATTAATCAATATGTTGTGGGTTCCCATCTTATCCCTGGTTTGCACAATCAATAAATCTCCAACAAGGGGTGAGGAGCAAAAAGAAAGCCACAAACGTGTGCTAATGACCAAAAACATGAGCAATGAAAATCACAAATGTCATTGCTGCATTAAATGTATTATAAAATTGCTCTAACAAGTAGATAGGAAGTGTGCCTCTCTGTTCTGCGATGGCACTGACCTGAGGATAAGCATAACCTACAAATTCTAAGAATTCATTTTTGTTTGCTCCTCTTTGCTATGCGATGGCACTGACCTGAGGCTTGGCATCTCTATGAAAGCTCTTAGAATAGTCTCTTCTGGACAAAAACTCATAGACCGCTCAAATATCTCCTGAGGAAGGTTGATTACCATATAAGCGTGGGATCCACAAATACTTGTTGAACTAATACACCTAAATAATCACTAATGTGGGTCAAAAATTTGTGTATGGATTTAAGTGGAAAAATATACTAATAATCATTATGGCTGCATCTCTCGATGTTCAAAATCAATGTATGCTATACAACAGCTCTAGCATGATTTCCTGTTAGTGCTTTTGACTCTTAGATGAATGAGATTCCGTGAATCGAATATGTAATGTTCTCTATTTTGACATATATACCAAAGGACCCAAATGATTGCGTTTTATGCCTATCTGATTCCAGATGAAGCTTTCTAGAAATGATGTTAATGTTTGAAGTTGTTCTGCTCAGAGGGAGAAATCGTTTAAGTGAACTTAAAATGCTTTAAACCCTTCTCAAATGAAAAACACAAAAATATGTCTTAATTCAGTTTTATTTCAAGTTTTTCCTTCTTTAGTTATGTTTGTATCGAGTCGATGTCGGACTATGTAACAAGACTGAACTCTATGAATGTCACATAATGAACCAAATGTTAACTGTAAAAAACTTGTTTCTAAAAGATAAAAGGATCATGTCTGAGGTGATCAAATAGTTTTTCGTTAAAAGGATCACGTCTGAGGTGATCAAATGGTTTTCAGTTAATAGGATCATGTTTGAGATGATCAATGGTCATAATGTCATTTATCAAAGATAAGTATGTGAAAAAGTGGGCCAAACGAAGTCAAATTCACTAGTATGGCCCAATCGCACAATTTGACCATAAGTATGGGCCAATCGCACCACTAGACCATAAGAATGGCCCACTCGCGTGATTGAACCATAAGTATGGGCCAGTCACACGACTGGACCACAGGTATGGCTTAATAGCACGACTGGACCATGAGGATGGAAGAGTCACACGATTGGCATCCTTAGTATGAACCAATCGTACGATTGGCTGAATGCGTATAGGTCAGTCGTATGACTGAACCTCAGTCGCATGTATGAACCATGCAAATAGGTCCAGTCACATGACTGAAACTCATAACAGAATAAAATGAGGTTCAGTCGGTCATAACCCTACACTTACTTTTCAAATTCACTGAAAATACCCGGCTACCTAAGGACCCCTTTTCAAATTTTTCTTGTGATCTCCATTGATCTCTTTAATGGTAAATATTACAAATTCGTCTACAGGTACAAACAAGATGAAATCAAGATACATGGGTACTTTAAAGTGATCATAATGTTCGAATGAAATAAAACTTTAAACCAAACTGAAAAGCACTAAATTGGACCTTTAAATGAACCTAATAGTGAAGTTAAAAGATAACTGGTGTAATAACGAGTCTTAGCACTGTTAATGACTAAGATCTTGACATGGATATGGCTGATTTGAAGAACATTCAAATTTTTGTACTCGCACAGTATGTATGCGACTGGACGCATTGATGAACTTCAATCGCACGATTGAACCATACGCATGATTCAATCATACGATTGAATCAATCGGTGATCTAGTTGCACGATTGCTCAATCGCATGTCATGACACACGAATAAGCTCAGTCGGATGCTCAATCCTACGACTGGGTTTAGTCGTATAGTCTAATCGTACGATTGAACTAGAAAGATGAGACTAGTCTTAAATTCATATGTTCCTCCTTGTGAACTGATCTAAACTGTTTGTTATTTGTGTTACAGTAAAATGATGGATAGGTGGACTATGAGTACGAAGCACAATATTTGTGCTTACTTGACCACTACCTCAAGGAATGCCGCTAAGTTTGTAGGGATTATAGAGTTCTGAAACCAATCCAGGATCTACCAAGCTATCTCTTATCCCTGCACACCATACCATTCTCAACAGCAGACATTCTGGGAGAATGCAGTAGTAGACAGATCAGTTGAGCCTTACAAGGTCTAAGCTCCATCTTTCGCCAGGATATAGATATAGGTGAAGATGATTTAAGAAGAGTGTTGGATCTGGAAGATGACATGGATTATCCGAACAAGATACATCCTATGTCAGTTAGGGGCCGTTTTCTGCGGATTAAGTACGCCGGTGACATCAATGCCGGTGTGCTTAATAAGAGCAATATGTGCCCTCCTTTCAAGTACATGGCACATGTGATACTTAAGTGCATTGCTTCTAGACGCGGTGGTTTTGATGAGATGAGCAATCAGATACAAAACGCGTTCGTTGCGTTAGTACTGAACCACCCGTTCATTTTCTCCAAGATGTTCTTTAACTACATGAGGGAAAACATAGACCAAGGGAAAGAAAAGCTTCTGCATGTATCCCTGGTTTCTCCAGATGATCATTAATGAGATGCTACCCAACCTTCCTAAGCACAAAGACGATAAGGTGTCACTAGAGGTTATGGATCACATGACATTAGGTAGGATGAAAGTGTATAGGGGAAAGCAACCAAAGCCCCCGGTGAGAAGGTTGTTTGGTCATCTGGCAAATGCCGACTACATAGCTCCAGCTAGGAAGAAATAACTCCATGATGACAGTGACTCCGATGTTGAGCACGTTCTGATTCAAGATGATAAGGATGATGATGATGATGATGACCAGGATATGGGACACGGAGGTGATTCCTCAACTGCATGTGGCTCAGGCCAGCCTACAGCTCACCCAGATCTCCCCACTATGGAAGATCTGGGTAAGTTTGACTTGGGAGAGGAATCTGAGGAGTCAGATGAAAAGCATCTTGCAAGACAAGTACGTACCAAGTGGGTTGCTATTGAGAGAGGGAAGGAGGAAGTTGGTGCCTGCCAGGCTAGCTCGAAGGGTGTCGATACTGAGGAAACTGATCCATCTTACACAGCCGGATAGCCTAGCAGCACAGGGGGAGCACAGATTGCGAAGGGGATGAGGAAGAAAAGGATGGCCCAACCCTATGGGAAGAAGGGGAAACACCAAAGGATCATTGTGATGAGTTCTTCCACCACCACTACCACTACCCCTGCCACTACCACCATTATAGCCACCACCACTAACACACCCACTACCACCCAAATACCCACTCAACCTCACCCACAATACCCAACACCACAACTGCACAAACCATTCCTATACCTACACCCATCTTCACAACTTCAACCACCAACCCTACCACTCCTCAAGCCAGCACCTCAACCCCTCAAATTCCCACTTCTTAGAGTACTTCCCTACCCACAGTTGAGTTAGGGGAACAACTTGCAAGCCTTAACAGGCTAGTTCTCAAGCTGTTAGCTACTGATGATCTTCAGGCCAACCAAATTGGCCAACTGATGGAAGTGAATGCAGCACAGGGCCAGCAAATCGCCAAGCTAACTAAGAAGAACGAAGCCTATGAGTGGGCTTTAGTTCGACCTCATTAGGCCCTTCAAGCTCAGAATGAGCTAGTGATAGCTTCCACCAAGAAGATCGAGGGTCTTGAGAAGAAGAACAAAAAAATCGTGTTAAGGCTGAAGGGAAAAAAAGGGGATCCCTTAAAGGAGAATGAGATGATAATGGTGATGATGACGATTCTAGTGATGATGAATCGGATGATGAGGATGATGAGGAGGCAGCTGATGCGGGTGGAGTGGAGAAGAAGAAAAATGATGATGAGGATGACGAACCTTAAGGTGATGCGAACGCATCAGCCTCACATCAAACTGCGAGGGAGAGGCGTACCAAGAAAAACCAGGATCAGTGAACTTCTTCCTCAGCTCCTCAAGCGAATGAGCCTCGAGATCAAGATCAAAGTAATGATTAAGAATGTTTATGTAATTTGAAATCTTTTATAATTGAACACTGTATTACATTAATGTAAATGATTATAATTTATGTTTAATGCCTTGATGTTCATTAATCTTTGCTTTGTTGATCATTCTATTTAGCATATAAAACTCAACATGTTGATGATTTTGATGTTGCTCCCCTTCAGCAAATTAAGACTCAGCTCACAATGATTCTTGATTTGCAAGGGATTGTCAAAAGATCTGTGAGTTATACACCAGAAGAGGGGGAGATCATTCACGATTTATCAGACGAACAGCTTGCTGAGATGTTCACACTGAACCCTGATGAGATCGTTAGAGATGCTCATGAGGTTGATGTTATTAGTGATGAGGAGCTACAAGGAGTTGATGACATAGAGACAGAGGATGTTACATCATATCACTATTCTCTGTACACCGATATTAATGGAGATGTTATACCAGACTTGGGTGAGACCTTTGTCAATGAGGCATTTGACAAGATTGATGAGAAAGTGACTGAGAAAAAGGTGACAGAAGATAAAGCTCAAGCTGATGATGTTGCTGTGGCACAAAGGAAGGCTGAATGGGATGCATGTTTAGCTGAGATGAAAACTCGAAGAGAGTCTCCAAAGTAGAATGCATACACCAAGTTGTATACGGTCAAAAGACATCAGAAAGTGTCGGGAAAAATTATCAGCTGGGCCTATTTTGAGGATTTAAAAGTCTATGATGTCAAAAGGGAGAAAAGGATTGAGTATTACAGACATCCACATGATCTGAAAACCCTCCCAGGCTTTGAGCTGAATAGACTTGCGTGCCTAAACCTACTATATGCAAACCCGGGAAAGATTTCAGGTTGGTTTGAAAAGGTACTGAAGAAACAGTATCACACAAGATGGGTCAACTTCAAACCTCAACAACCGAGAAGGTTTATTCACAAAACGGAAGTTGACTCAATCTTTGGAAGACAGAAGGTGGTGTTGAAGTAGAGACCTCCAAGGACAATGTCAAACATTCCATTGAGGGAAATGCCATAGGACTTCACACCTCATTTTAAGTGGTGGTACTATAATCGGAGGACGGGCGAAGCGTTTATTGTGCTTAATCAAGATAGTAAAATTGATACGATTAGGGTATTTGACCCAATGTGGCTTACCAACTTCTCGGTAGATGATGTTTATACTTTATACAAGTGGCCACTGTTCTATGGTACATAAGATATTGTACAAGCTCTCTAGTTCCAGCATGTTATAAGACTCTGTTTTGCATTTGAGATTCATGCTAGAGTCATAAAAGAGGAGAAGTACAAGAAGTTTGAAGAACATGTGAAGAGTGTTAGACAATAGAGTAAACTAGGTCCAAATGGGAGTTTGTTGATACATGATGTTCCTAGTTTAGTGTGCTTAAATGTTTATGTCTTTCATTTCTTATGCATGTCTAATGCGGGAACCTTATTGTAATGTGATGCATATGTTTGGATGTTTATTTACCTTTAATTGTATCATATTCTTATAACATTTATTATTACACACACGATGAACCTTATATATAGTTTGCTCTCAATGCTTCGTTTACTCACTATGTACGTTGACCCAGTGTTCCAATTTTCGGGACAAAAATTCTTTCAACATGGGGATAATGTGACACCCGGAAATTTTACGTTACCAAACTCCGTCAGTCTCGTTGAGTCTTGCATACACGTGTCTTGAGCAAACACTGGTTGTCGTTTAACGTGGGTGACCTAATGACAATTAGTAATGTTAGATTAATGATAATTTAACTGATTATGTGATTATTGCATTATGTTTATGTGCTTGTGTGTTTTACATTTAAATTGAGAATTAATCGCGTAACGTGAAAATGTATGTATAGATTCGTATTTTTTTTTGTTTTATAAAGATCAAATTTTAGATGTTGCCATGAGTTTATATGTTTGCTAATTCAGTTAAAAACACTTTTAAAAGAGTTTAAAGCTTACTTTTCATAAGAATACAAAGTTCAAGGGGTGAAAGGGTAATGTTGGACACTTTAAAAACCATATACACACCTCTAGATCCTTTAAGTCGGCTGCCCTCTTCCACACTCTTCCACACTTCTAAATTCAGCCAAGAAACACCAATTGGCTGCGGTTTTGGTTCGGTTTCAAGCAATACAACAAGATACAAGCATCAATTCGTGTTCTATTGCAAGAATCAAAGGTTAGTTTGATGTTTTGTGTGGGTTCTTTAGGTCGGCCGAGTGCTTTAGATGTTATATTGATGTTCCTGATGATGATCCTTGGGTCGATTGATGATGCTAGTGATTTAGTTTGAGGATTTACATATCGCTTGATATTGATTATACAAGAATTATACGTTTTGTTGATTTAATTCGTGGGTTTGATACATGATGAACTCAAATTCGAAATTAA
>BJCO01780610.1:0-22388 GCA_018326465.1 Flaveria floridana | reverse complement strand
AGACTTGTTAACATTTTATGTGTTATAATTTTAAAGGGGGAAAGCTCTTATAATTCAAAATATTGGCCGCCCCTTTGCTTGTTCCCCATTGGACCTTCATATCCTTGGAACACACAAGTCTTTTAATAATCCATGGCTCCACATTCTCAAAAATAGACACACATGCAACTAAGACCAAAAACTCTCTCCATCTCTCTCTTAACTCACGGTTTTGGACAGCAGGTTTTGGAGGTTTTTGGTTTTGATCTTGGTGTATCTCTACCTAGCAAGAGTGGTGTTTGTACAAGGCTTGGGTTATAAACACTTGAGGGTTCCTTCCTTGGAACCTTGGGGCCGATTCCATCTTCTAACATCTTCAAAGTTGCTGCTCAAACTCACGGTTTTGGAAGCTTCATTTGGCAGCTTTCCTTTTGGAGCTTTGATGTCCAAGTCCAAGGAACTTTGATGCATGCTTGGAGGTTTATGGAGTGAACACTTGGAGACTTCAAAGCTTGAGGTTTTGGGCATATTCTTCAGCTTTCTTTGGCCAAATTTCAGCCTCTAATCTACTCTTTCTGTCGACTTCAAAAGCTTGGAGAAAGGTAGTTATGGCAGCCCCTTGTGGCTGTCATATTATTTGTTTATTGTGTTACATAGCTTGTTCATTCATATAATAAGATCCTTTGATTATGGGTTTGCTTTCTGACATAAATATGTCACTTAAGAACACGAATTTTCAGCTTATAAACAAGTTTATAAAGCTTTATATCCGCTGCGTTTTCTGATAGTTTAAATGGCTAAACATGGATTTTGTGTTCTAGCAAACCCAACACAGTCTTCATTCGTATGACTGAGCCATGCATATGGCTCAGTCGTGCGACTGAGTCATACGATCCATTCATACGTACGACTGACCCACACGGTTGATTCATTCATACGACTGAGTCAGTCTTATGACTCGATCATGCGTTTGGCTCAATCACATGGTTCAGTCGTGCGACTGGTCCATTTGCATGGTCCAGTCGTGCGACTGGATCATAAGCCTTAGTTAAAAACATTCTTGAATCGTTAACGATATAGAACTATGTCTAACAACTGTAAACCCATATAACATGTTCATATAAGCTTGTAATAAACAATAATATAAATGGATATAACATTCAATAACCAATAATCATTCAACAAAGAGTTTTCATTACATATATAAAAACATTACATCAATGTAACAAAATTAAAGTCATTTACATTTAAGCACACTAGAACTAGAACTTGGGACATGTGTACCAACAAATGGATACCTTGATATGCTTGAAAACTAGCCATGAATGCAGTAAAAGCAGTTTTAGACTCTTCATCCTCTAATAGGATGTTTATAACATATTTAACTTTGCTAGATTTAGTAGAGTTAGTTGATGGTGTCTCTGTTTGAACATTTGAACTCTGAGATTTTGGTGGAGATTAAGGATGAGACTGTGAGGTATAAGCAGGAACAAATCTGTTCATCATCTGGTTTACTTTTTCACCAGACAAATGTTGAAACAGTTCTAACTGCCTTTTTAGCTTTTGTTTCTTGAGGTTTTGGATATCTTTTCCTCCTTCATAGATGGTCTTTAATGCTTTGTACATGGTATATACAGTCTGATATCCATCTAGCCTTGCAAGAACTTCCAAAGGTAGTCCTTTACACATCAAGGAGTATGCTTTGATATCATTCTCGAACCTTTTTAAATCATCTCCTTGCAAACCATCTTCAGGGTAGGGTTCTTGAGAATCTTTAGTATATACAAAACCCCTGTTAGGCCCATCAGTGGTTATTGGAATGTATGGTCCTTTTTCAATTGATTTCCAAAGATCAGTGTCAATGAAATTCAAATGGTGTTTTAATCTAAGCGACCAATTTTTAAAATCAGCTCTGTTTTTAAGTTTAGGAACTCTATTTTCTGAGTATTGTGATTTCACCATCTTTATATTTTTGTTGATTTTTAAATTTAAATTTTCTGATTTTTAAATTTTTGATTTAAAAAAAAATCTAAGTATTAAGTTAAGATGCGCCTGAACAGTAAAGAAACGTCTCAACAGTTGAGAAACTTCTGAGTTTGAACAAGAACCGTCTAAGGGATTGCCTTAGAAAAATTTCCAAAACCGCCTAAAGTAGAAACTTCTGAACAGTCGCAATCCGTCTGAGCAGTTGTCAGACGTCTGGGAGTTACAACCGTCCAAACAGTTCTGATGCGTCTCAACAGGTATGATGCGTCTGGAATTACATGAGCTCAAACAGCAGTAAAACTTCTCAACAGTTGTAAACCGTCAGCTTGAAAACCGCCTACACAGTGGTAAACCGTCTGCACAGTGGTCAAACATCTAAACACTTGGTAATTTTCATTGATTTTCAACCCTCATGCGTCACATTCATCTTGTTCTTATGAATGTAAAGAACTCAATTTTTCTGAAATCGATCAAAACTTGATGAATTGGATTGAAATCTTCCAATTAAGTAGGTTTAATGCCGATTAACAATCTTCTTTCTTCAATTTCTTTGATTATCAACAACAAATCAGTGAATCTTCCCAAATTTCAATTCGACAAAGATGAGCACTTTTCGAACCAAATTTTGACAAATTCTCTGAAATTTGATAAATTTGACTGCTAATTGTGGTTCAATTTATGTTTATGATGATTACACAAAACTTGGCCTTTGCTATCGAGCCGGGGGTCTCTTTGGAAGCGGTCTCTCTACCTAACAAGATAGAGGAAAGACTCGCCTACACCTACCCTCCCCAGACCCTGCTCTTGAGTGGGATATACTGGGTTTGTTTGTTTGTTTGTTTGTTTGTTTGATGATTACACAAAACTGAAAACCACAATATTTCAATGAATTGCTAATCCATCACAGAATCAAGCGAAATTTGAGTTTTCAAAGTTCTACAAAAACTCAATTCACTCAACAAACAGTCTGGAACCATTTGATAGGATCAAATGTATAGATCTGTGATGATATTAGCTAACAATTCAATGAAAACACAAGCAAAGTAATCAAATCAAAGCACAATATCAACAAAATTCAAAGAGTTTATTGATAATAGCGAAGACAATTACAATGTGTGTTAGTAGCAGATTCGTATCTCTAACCTACACAAGTCTAAGCTATGTATACTACCAATAAACAGAAAAAGGAACTAACTAATTACAAGACTAGTCCCTATACTATTACAAAAACATAAAAAGACACATAAAGACAAAATATTAATCTTTAAAGTAGTATTAACATAGTCGAAATGTAGAGTAATTAGAATTGATACTATTAAATAAAGCATATTATATTTAACACGACTCGTTTTACAATAAAGTATTACAACAATAAAACACATATTCACTATTTATTTCCATTTTATTTAAAAAAAGCTTGTTAAGCTTGCCACTCAAACTTTACCATTTGTCCTTATTGTCCTAAGGTTTATCCTTAGAATGCAAGTCTGATAAATCAAGACTAAATTACTTTTTTCTCTTTCAGAACCACATATATTTTTTTTCTACACATCCTAACAATGATGTTAAAACTAAAGAACTAGCGGTCTTATCAATTCAATGATATGGTCTCTTGGTGACAGATTGAGCTTCTAGTACTAGTTCTTTGAAATTGAATTTTGCGATCAGTTTGAAGTCCCAACAAATCTTATGAAAACATATTAGGAAAATTATTTACCACAGATTTGATAATTGCAGCACTTTTGCGTTCATGTCCTTCACATAGACTAGGTAAGAACCACACCCTCACTTTTTGAGCTTCTCTGTTCTTATCATATCATTTTAAAGTAACGTAATCAATATCCTTATACACAATAACGGGACTACTATCAGGCACTGGAAGACAAATCATCTTTCTTCGATACATGATATTCGCTTCAAAAGTAGCTAACCAATCCAATCCTTATACCATGTCTAAACCTCCTAAATCATAATAAACAACTTAGATAGAAGTCTATGACCGGCCAACTCTAGAATCAATCATCAATCATTTTGAGCACTCTAGTAGATTTAACAATTACTGTCTCAACATAAAAGGCACATCAATCCTTCTAATTTTACCACGCAACTTATTACCAAACAAATCATCTATGAAGCTTTTCTTGATTTTTCTATCTCTACCTCCCACCCCTTTATAAATTAATAAGGTTCGAGGATCAGATGCCCTATAGAGACTGAGTACTATTTATAGTACTCCATTTAGGCAAAACCTACATTCCATACATAACACATCCAACCTATAATTTACATAAAGTTACCAAAACCTCCTTAATTTTCTTCTTTTCAATATCAATAAAGTTTTCGGGTGTTACCCAAACCATGCTAACCTCACACAAGGTAATTCATAGCAATCACAAATTTCTTAAGCATAAAACTTTGAGTTATTTGTAACAAAATTGTAAACAATGTTCAACATTCAATTACATCATAAATCCAAACTAATGGTCTAATAAAATCTAAAGTTCTTGAAAACCTTAAATCCTTCAATCCATATTAGAACTCAAAATGGTGTGCATAGGATCAAAAATTTCTAAGAATTGACCACCCTTTCTCTCCCCCCAACCCCCTCACGCTAAATTCTTGCGCTCCCCATCCTTCTCTATTTTTGTCATAAGACGGAACCCATATTCTACTTTGTTATATATCATTTCAAATATAGCGTCCCCTGAAAAAAATCATTCATTTTTGCTCCAAGTTCCAACCCTCACACTCACTATTTAAAGCTATCTTGAAGCCTTGAAGCCTTGCGCATCCATCAATCCCCTAAGCATTTAAGGTAGGAAACTTGCTTTTTTGCTGATTTGATACTTGTTATGCTTGGTTTGACTCACCCTACACCATAACCATAGATTCACTTTCTTGGACTCCTTTTGGTTGACCAACTCTAGTCGAACATTGTAACACCCGGATAGTTTAAAAATTGTTAAAAAAAGAATAAAATGGAAGAAGTGTAATAAAACCCAAATGGAGGGGAAAAAGATGTAAAAGTACAAAATAATATATTATATTTTGTACAAAAGCAACATGGCCGCCCATACCATTTTACTTTTCACTTTTTTGTTCGGACTTTAGAGAGAGAAAGAGCAGAAAGCTTCGGATTACAAGAAGAAGAAGAGCTTTCGGATTTTGGTAAGTGTTTCTTGTGTTTGACTCGGTTTTGTTGGGGTTTCCAACCATAGAACCGATTTTTATGTGATCTTTGTGCTTGGTTGTTTATTAGTTGTGTTTTAGGTGGTTGAACTCTTGATGTTTTCAAGTTTGGTGGAGTTTTACTTGAACACTACATAAGGTGAGTTCTAGACACCGGTTTCTACATGTTTTATAATTTCTTTGGCGCTGAAAATGTATTAAAAATGGGTTTTACTACTATTATTATGTATACCCATATGTTTCATGCTTGTATGATAATGTTTTATGGTTGTTTATGTGGTGTATAGGCTTAGTATGGTGTTATTAAGCTTATAATAGGTTAGAGTAATATTTAGGACTAAAAACAAATGAGAAGTATGATAAACAGGTTGTTCATGCGCCTAAATAAGGCTCATGCGCCTAAAATTGCCTTAGAAAAGTTCTAAGTAGGGTCATGCGCCCAAATAGGGTTCATGTGCCCAAACAGTACCCCATGCGCCCAAATTATGCCTTAGAATATCTAAGTATAAGTCCATGCACCTGAACAATAATTCATGCGCCTAAGACTTAGTCTCAGTCACATAAGTATACCCCAAGCGCCCAAATAGTGCACATGCGCCTGAAATGGCTCATGCGCCAAAGTATTGAAATGCCCAAGTTAGCCCATGCGCCTGCATAGTGGTAATGCGCCTAAACAGGCCTTATGCACCCGCATAGTGCTCATGCGCCTAGAACACTTTAGGGTTTTAATTGTTATTATATTGCATTATTATAAGTTATTCTTATGTCCATAAAAATTATTATTGTGTGACTTTAAGTAGTATGTTTATGATCATAAATGCAAAGTATTATCATTAAGGAAAGTGAAAGATTAATGATAAAGAAAAGTGGAACGTAATTCAAATAATGTAAGTCTTGCAAGCATATAGGAGGTGCACGACCATGTTGTCGTTAGCTCAACTGTGATGCGGGTTAGCTACCCTGAAGGATGCATACAGGGTCAATCATTAAGATTGACAGGACCCTTGTGGTATACCCTAGGTGACTGGGTCAGCTTCGGGCATAATGTTCGTGGCCTATTTATAGATCACAGGCCCAGCATCAGTTTCATGCACAATGTTCGGGGTATTGCACATTGGTATTTATAGACAGTGAAAGATAAACTTAAAAGTACAGAATGAACAAATGCATACAGTGAAGAAAGAAAGAAAGAAAGTATTACCTTGTTGTATGTACGATGTATGCTCACGTACGAAAGTAAAGGAAAGTATTTTATTGAAAGAGTATTTCCATAGATATATTACCCAAGGTATTTTAATACTTTTAAAACTAGAACTCACTCAGTAACGCTGACTTTTATGCATTTTTAGTTGGCATGTAATTATTGCTGAGGATGGCATGAAGGTGAAGCTGCTCGGCGGGACAAGACTGACATCCATTCAATACTTATGATATTGTTGTTTTGTAATGCGATTAAAAAATCTTTTGTAACTCAAACTCCATTGTATTGCTTAACAACGGTATTTATTATTAATAATGAATGGCTTTTGTTAAAGTAAATCAGTTGCATTAT
Organism: Flaveria floridana; assembly: GCA_018326465.1. Lineage (NCBI taxonomy): Eukaryota > Viridiplantae > Streptophyta > Magnoliopsida > Asterales > Asteraceae > Flaveria > Flaveria floridana. Next base: position 15,682 of record BJCO01780610.1, on the reverse strand, counting down.
TTTATGTAATGTATAGTATTATGTATCTATGATGCGATGAATGACCAACTGTGAGGTGCCCGGGAACGGGGCCTTACAAGTTGGTATCAGAGCCAAAGTTTAAGAGAATTGGGTTAAATATTTTCTAACACCAAAACTTAAATTTAGAATGAGACAAAATGGGAAGGGATGCCAGTCCGAATAGCTACCTGCCATCAGGTATTTTCTTTATGTTAATCGTTATTATGTGCGTATGTTATTTGATCTGTTTGCCTTTAGTAGATTTAGATACTGATGTAGTCAGGATAGGAAATGCTTGGGGTATGAAGAGTAAAGTAAGTGGCTAATAACAACTGGCCACTGTAATTAGGGACTTACTATATTTGACTTAAACTAAGCTATTACCTTGAATGACTGTCTTGGTGTTTGAATCTTATAGTGCGTTAGAGGATGGCTGGAGGTAGATCTTCTAAGGCTTTGCGAGGCGGAGGCCGTGGCGGATGTGGTACTGGACCAAGAGTCACAAAAGGAAGGCCCAGGGTTGAAGATGTGGCCCATGAGGAGCCCGAGACCCCTCACCCGGAGGGTGGTGATTAGAGTGCTAACTTAAGGGCCTCAGTGAAAGAGGCTGTGGTAGAAGAGGTTCATCAGGTCATGCAGACAATCTTGCCGTCTGTGGTGACCGAAATGATTAAAGCTATTAGGGAAGGTGAGAGTAAGGAAAGGAGAAGGCCCACAAGGGGAAGAGAACAACCAAAGACTGAGACGGTTGTCACCAGTGAGGAGGAGGAGGAGGAGCCGGTGCAGGAAACCACACGAGGCTGTAACTATGGGGCGTTCCAAAGATGCAAGCCCTTGACTTTCGATGGCAATGGTACTGCTGCTGCTACCCATCGATGGGTAAGAGAGATAAAGGCTGTGTTCGATATCAGCGAGTGCAGGGAGGATCAGAAGGTGAAGTTTGCCACTCATTCGTTCGTGGACTCGGCTCTATGTTGGTAGGATAACATTGTCTAAGTTGAGGGTAGTAGGGCGATTAGCAGGATGAGGTGGAGTGAGCTGAAGAAGTTGGTGATTGAGGAGTTCTGCCCTCACCGGGCGTTGGACAAGGTGGAGAGAGAGTTCCTGTAGCTGGAAGTAGGAACAATGACACATCAACAATACACCACCAAGTTTAAAGAGATGGCATGGCTGGTTCCAGATCAGGTGACGCCTGTGTCACGAAAGATCAAGAGGTACATTCAGGGCTTGTCGGCGGACATCCGCAGGCATATGATCGCTACTCGACCGAGCACTTTCTGGTCGGTGGTTGATTTGGTAGGAATACTGTATGATGAAAGGGAGGTAGTGGTGGCTGAGGTGAGCAAGAAAGGCGGTGGTGACCAAAACTGGAACGGGAAGTGATTTGGATTGGGTGGTGCTCCGGCAAACAACAAGAGTGCACGGGTGGATGACCGATGTGTGGTCACACCCGGTGCGGGGTCGAAGAGGTGTGACAAATGTGGAAAGGAGCATTCATGAGAATGTAGGTGGGGATCGAATGTATGCTTCAAGTGTGGGAGGATGGGGCATATAGCAAAGGATTGTCGTGTCGCCAAATGATTTAACTATGGTGGAGAGGGTCACATGAGCCGCGAATGCAAGAAGCCCAGAGCTGAGAGCTCCAGGCAAAGAAGGCTATGAGGAATGAAGGGCAGAAAACGAGCACAGGAGCTTTCACGATGACCCAGGAGGAGGCTAGGACGGACCCCGATGTGGTGTCAGGTATGTTTCTAGTAAATCAAACTCTTGCCTCCGTTTTATTTGATTCTGGAGCTAGTAGGAGTTTCATTTATACTGCCTTTTGTCCTTAGTTTCCCGTTAGGAATAAATGTATTGATGAGCACTTCGATGTAGAAACTACCATAGGTAAGTTTACCAGTATTTCTGAAATGATAGAAGGCTGTGACATAGAACTAGAAGGTCATAAGTTTCCTGTTAGACCATTCGTGATGACCTTAGGTGGTTTCGATGTAGTCCTAGGAATGGATTGGTTGGCAGACTACGAGGCGAACATCGTGTGTCGCAAGAAGATTATTAGACTAACAGCACCTGATGGGAGTTTGATGACGGTTTATGGGGATCGGGTCACTACGATTCTGAAATTGATTTCGATGGCGGTGGTGGGAAAGTGCATGAGACGTGGATGTAATGCCTATTTGGCCTACGTGAGGAATGTGGATACGTCAACACCACAACTATCCGATGTGTTGGTTGTGTGTGACTTTCCGGACATGTTTCCAGAAGATTTACCAGGTGTGCCATCGGACCACGAGATCGAGTTTCAAATTTATTTGATACCCGGTGCTCAGCCTGTAGCTAAGGCACCGTATCGGTTGGCTCCAACTGAGATGAAGGAATTGATGGAGCGACTACAGGAGTTGCTTGATAAGTGGTTCATTAGACTGAGTATCTCCTTGGGGTGCTCCGGTCTTGTTCCTGAAGAAGAAGGACGGTGGTATGAAGATGTGTATTGACTACCATGAATTGAACAAGTTGACAGTGAAGAATCGGTATCCATTACCGAGGATTAATGACTTGTTTGATCAGCTTCAAGGTGCAAGTTGGTTCTCGAGGATAGATCTTTGATCTAGCTACCATCAGTTGAATGTGAAGGAGCAAGATAATCCTAAAACAACTTTTCGTAGGCGTTATGGACACTACGAGTTCCTTGTCATGTCTTTTGGTCTAACTAACGCGCCAGCTGCTTTTATGGACTTGATGAATCGAGTGTGTCGGCCGATGTTGGATATATGAGTGATTGTGTTTATTGATGATATCCTGATTTGCTCGAGGAGCAAAAAGAAGTGTGCCGGTCATATTCGGGAAGTGTTGGAGACATTAAGAAAGGAGAAGCTATAGACTAAGTTCTCTAAGTGCGCGTCCTGGTTGGGGGAGTTCAGTTCTTGGGTCACGTGGTAAATCCCGAGGGGATTATGGTAGACCTGGCAAAGGTGGAGGCGGTGATGCAATGGAAGTCTCCAAAGACGCCATCCGAGATCCGTAGCTTCTTGGGTTTGGTGGGATATTATCGAAGATTTATCCAAGACTTCTCCAAGATAGCTTCTCTGTTGACTAAGCTGACCCGTAAGGATGTGAAGTTTGTATGGGGTCAAGATCAGGAGAAGGCTTTTAAAGAGTTAAAGATGAGGTTAACTGAAGCTCATGTTTTATCATTACCCAAAGGAAGCGGGGACTTGGTAGTCTATTCGGATGCTTCTTACTTAGGGTTAGGTTACGTGTTGATGCAACGAGGGAAGGTTATAGCCTACGCATCCCGACAGCTAAAGATTCATGAGGTTAATTATCCTACTAATGACTTGGAGCTAGCAGCTGTGGTTTTTGCATTAAAGATTTGGAGGCACTACCTATACGGGACGAAGTGCACCGTCTTCACTGACCATAAAAGCTTGCAGTACTTCTTCGAGTAGAAAGATTTGAATATGAGGCAGAGGCAATGGTTGGAGCTCATAAAGCATTACGATTGCGAGATCCATTACCATCTGGGAAAGGCCAACGTGGTAGCAGATGCCCTTAGCCGAAAGGAGAGACCCGAGCCAATTTGGGTGAAGACTTATCAGTTGATTATGACCTCTGATGTGATGACGTAGGTCAAGAAGTTTCAAGATAAGGCGTTGAAAGAAGACTATCTTAACTCTAAAAGGATGAGAGGTTTAGTCCCTGAGTTGGGTGAAAACACTCTCGGTGTTAGAACCTGATATGGGCGGATGTGGATTCCTTATTACGGGGATTTACGTGGAAAGATCATGGATGTAGCTCACAAGACCCGATACTCCATTCATCCCGGTGCCACCAAGATGTATCAAGACATGAAGAAGGACTACTGGTGGCCGGGTATGAAACGTGATATGGTGGAGTTTGTGACTAAGTGCCTTACTTGCTTGCAAGTGAAGGCAGAGCATCAGAAGCCTTACGGGAAGATCCAACCATTGGCTATACCCGAGTGGAAGTGGGAGCACATCACCATGTACTTTATTACGAAGTTACCTCGCACGGCGAGAGGGTACGATGCCATCTGGGTGATTGTTGATCGTCTAACCAAGAGTGCTCACTTCCTACCGATCCGCGAGACGTACTTATCCAAAACACTAGAGGATCTGTTCATCAAAGAGATTGTAGCTCGTCATGGCGTGCCGGTGTCTATAGTGTCGGATCGTGACACTCCGATTCACCTCAAAGTTTTGGAAGAGATTCCATTATGCGATGGGGACGAGGCTACATATTAGTACGGCTTATCATCCTTAGACAGATGGTCAGTCTGAGAGGATGATTCAGATGCTCGAGGATAAGCTCTGAGCGTGTGTGATCGATTTTGGAGGAAGTTGGGATAATCATTTATATTTAGCAATAGTTATCATGCTAGTATTGGCATGCCACCATATGAGATGATATACGGTAGAAGATGTAGGATGCCCGTACGTTGGGGAGACATTGGGCAGAAGGAGTTGGGAGATGTCGAGGTGATCGAGGTTACGACTTCGAAGTTAGAAAAGATCAAGGCCTTCATGAAGGCGGTGAAAGATAGGCGAAAGTCGTATGCTGATAAAATACGAACACCGATTGAGTTCAAGGTAGGTAATAGAGTCGTGTTAAAGGTCTCACCCTTGAAGGGAATCATTCGATTCAGGAAACGAGGTAAGTTAAGCCCGAGGTATATAGGGCTTTTTCGAATCATTACTCGAGTAGGAGAGCTGGACTATCAACTTGAATTGCCCGATGAGTTAAGTGGAATTCATCTCACATTCCATGTATCTCATCTGCGAAAGTGAATAGCTGATGAAGACGTGGTTGTGCCACTGGAGGATATCGAGGTGGATAAACGGCTCAACTATGTGGAGCAACCAGTGGCGATCATTGATCGTAAGGAGAAAAGGTTAAGGAATAAAGTGGTTCCCTTGGTGCGAGTACAGTGAAAACATAGAAAGGGATCCGAGTCTACGTGGGAGACTGAAGAGGAGATGAGACAACATTACCCATATCTGTTTGAGAAATAACAGGTTTCAGGGACGAAACCTATATAAGAGGGGTGGACTTGTAACACCCGGATATTTTAAAAGTTGTAAAAAAAGAATAAAATGGAAGAAATGTAATAAAACTGAAATGGAGCGGTTAAAGGTGTAAAAGTACAAAATAATATATTATATTTTGTACAAAAGCAACATGGCCGCCCATACCATGTTACTTTTCACCTTTTTGTTTGGATTTTAGAGAGAGAAAGAGCAGAAAGATTCGGGTTACAATAAGAAGAAGAGATTTTGGATTTTGGTAATTGTTTCTTGTGTTTGATTTGGTTTTGTTGGGTTTTCCAACCTTAGAACCGATTTTTATGTGTTCTTTGTGCTTGGTTGTTTGTTAGTTGTGTTTTAGGTCGTTGAACTCTCGGCATTTTCAAGTTTGGTGGAGTTTTACTTGAACACTACATAAGGTGAGTTCTAGACCCCGGTTTCTACATGTTTTACAACTTCTTTGGTGTTGAAAATGTATTAAAATGGGTTTTACTACTATTATTATGTATACCCGTATGTTTCATGCTTGTATGATAATGTTTTATGGTTGTTTATGTGATGTATAGGCTTAGTATGGTATTGTTAAGCTTAGAATATGTTAGAGTAATGTTTGGGACTAAAAACAATTGAGATGTATGATAAACAGGTTGTTCATGCGCCTAAATAAGGCTCATGCGTCTAAAATTGCTTTGAAAATTTCTAAGTAGGGTCATGCGCCCAAATAGGGTTCATGCGCCCAAACAGTACCCCATGTGGGCAAATTATGCCTTAGAATTTCTAAGTATAAGTCCATGCGCCTGAACAGTAGTTCATGCGCCTAAGACTTAGTCTCAGACGCATAAGTATACCCCAAGCGCCCAAATACTGCCCATGCGCCTAAAATGGCTCATGCGCCTAAGTGTTGAAACGCCCAAGTAAGCCCATGCGCCTGCATAGTGGTAATGCGCCTAAACAGGTCTCATGCGCCTGCATAGTGCTCATGCGCCTAGAACACTTGGCTTATTTTCTAAAATTTTGAGAAAAACAGAATGATTAAGGTTTGACCCAAGTTTGACTTTAGGATTTTAATTGTTATTATATTGCATTATTATAAGCTGTTCTTATGTCCATAAAAATTATTATTGTGTGACTTTACGTGGTATGTTTATGATCATAAATGCAAAGTATAATCATTAACAAAAGTGAAAGATTAATGATAAAGAAAAGTGTAACGTAATTGAAATAATGTAAGTCTTGCAAGCATATATGAGGTGCATGACCATGTTGTAAACTGTGATGCGGGTTAGCTACCCCGAAGGATGCACACAGGGTCAATCATTGAGATTGGCAGGACCCTTGTGGCATACCCTAGGTGACTGGGTCAGCTTTGTGCATAATGTTCGTGGTCTATTTATAGAACACAGGTCCAATATCAGTTTCGTACACAGTGTTCGGGGTATTGCACATTGGTTCGTATGGACAGTGAAAGATAAAGTTAAAAGTAGGAAATGAAAAAATGCGTACAGTAAAGAAAGAAAGAAAAAAAGTATTATCTTGTTGTATGTACGATGTGTGCTCACGTATGAAAGTAAAGGAAAATATTTTATTGAAAGAGTATTTTCGTAGATATATTACCCAAGATATTTTAATACTTTTAAAACAAGAACTCACTCAGCAACGCTGACTTTTATACATTTTCAGTTGGTAGGTAATTATTGCTGAGAATGGCACGAAGGTGAAGCTGCTCGGCGGGATAAGATGACATCCATTCAATACTTATGATATTGTTGTTTTGTAATACAATTAAACAATATTTTGTAACTCAAACTCCATTGTATTGCTTAACAACAGTATTTATTAATAATAATGAATAGCTTTTGTTAAAGTAAATCCGCTGCATTATTTTATGAAATGTATATTATTATGTATCTATGATGCGATTAATGACCAGCTGTGAGGTGCCTGGGAACGGGGCCTTACAAACATGGCCTAACTCAAATACAATCTAAGTATACATCTACATCTACCAAAAGTATGCATTTCATGCTAGTTTGCACCTCTTTTCACATCCTTTTGTGCACACGCCCTCTTCTCCAGTAGGTTACATCTGAAATAATTGTATTCATGAACAAACATAAAAAATGGTCAAAAGTCTTGGTGAAAACAAGTACAAGAGTGTAAAAAACAAGTGATTTACGTGTTTTTATGCTCTTGTATGGATGGTATGTGAATTTAAGATTTAGTGTGGATTTTATACAAAAATATACTGTATAAAGGAAAAAATTCATGGGTTTCGGTACAGGGTTAAAATGAATATGAAATGGCTAAAAAACTGTTAAACTGTGATACGGTAGACGTTAAAATTGACAACCTAGTAAAGAACACCTCCAAACCAAAAAGTTACAGTTTAAAAGGGTTAAAAAATTGTATTAGAATGTTTCAAACAAAATTTTGGTGATTATTTGGAGTTGGAATAAATTAATTATGAAGCTATATGTGTTTTATGCCCTTAAATTATATTTTTAGTACACAAAGTTCCTAAAATATATTTAAAGCCCTAAAAATACAAAAATCAAAATATTCCAGTACCACATGACTTAAAAAATTATTCTGAGATATAAAAATGAAAAACCAAAAAATAAAAAATAAAAACCATAAGTTTAGCATAATGGTCTAAACAACATAGACATTAGCGATTAAACGCGAAAACTTAACATTTGAAAATTCAAGCCAAAAATTTAATTTTCTAGAATCCTTATCATACATAAATTATATTAAAGTATACTTGTATAAAATTGACCTTCTATATAATCTATACGAATATAATTTATACGAACTTAAAACTTAAATGACATATTCGTAACCAACACTCAAAAATCTATTTTAAAAAGATGTGAATTTGGAATATTACATATTCGTAAAAATATGACAATTTAATATATTACAACTAAAAGACCTACTAGAAACTTGCAGGTGCGATTAAGGGCGACGCAACAGTTTCACAAGATGGAGAGTATAATACTTAATAGGTCAAATAGGGAACCAAACAAATGAAACAAAGAACAAAAGTACAAAACACACAAGAACAAAGAGATTGGTTTTCAAGAATGATTTATATTACTCTCAAGTGTTTTACAATTGTTACAAGACTTAGCCTTAAGGACGTGTTACATGAGACACTTTATACTAAATCCTACAGCCGACCATACTTCGAAGGCCAGCTCGAACACTAATCTAGACAACAAGATCAATGTAAAGTCAAAAGGCAGATTGCCTAGTGACTATGACACGCCATAGCTTACATACTAATGTATTACTAAAAGGATAAAAGTAAAAGTTACAAACTCAAAGACCATAATCTAAAGTTGATAAAAGTATGGAGAAATCACTAACTTGTATAAGTTGTTGAGTCTTCAGAGATGGCAGCGGAAAATAGTTCAGCTTTTGTCAGAATCATGTTATAGAAAGCATGTCTTCTTTGTCTTTAGAAGAAATAAGTCTTCTAGCTTCAAAACGATTTTTCTTGAAGCTTTGTAAGCCTTCATTTTTAAATCTTGACCTTTATTTGTTATAGTCGTTATCAGAATCAAAACCATCTCTTTGTTCTTGTGTGTTTTGTACTTTTGTTCTTTGTTTCATTTGTTTGGTTCCCTATTTGGCTTTAGAAAAATTGGTCTTTGGCTTTGGAAATTTGACACATAGTGAATTTCTTTGTGCATTTATCAAATCTTCCGAAGTAACTTTCTTGTACTTCTAAATGCTTGCTGGGAGAACTTTGGTTTGCATCAGCCTCTAAGATAACTTCTACAAACTCCCCCAAGCCTGATGCTTTCAAAACTTGAGGATGACTCTAAGTCTTGATCTTTATTTGTTTACAGTCCTTATCAGAATCAGAACCATTCCTTTTCTTCATCAGTTGGTCTAGATTATTCAGACTCTCAAAGTACCAACTCATGTCCAAGAGATCATGCAGAAGAAGGGTCTCTCATTTTGCAAGAAGTATTTGTCCTGACTTCCCTAATATCTTGTGACATACCATCTGTTTGGGTGTGGAGAGTAAACCTAGGATGAGATGGGTCTCTCAAGAGTAAGAGGCTCTACTTTTAGTGGAGTTGGTTGAGCCAGCCTCTTCTTGTTCACCCTCAGGATGTTATAACTCATTCTAAGATGTAGAGGTGGATACTTTTGACTTCTTTTTCTTCTTCTTCTTTATGTCCCTTCTGATGGTCATCCTCTTCCTCTTTCTATACTTCAACTAAGAAGGTTGGTATTAAGTACCAGTTGTTCTTTCTTTATCCTTCTTAATCTTCTTCTTGATCACTCTAATATGCTCATCTATTATGGATAGAGACATTGGACAAAGTCTCCTTCTAGAGAACCCATACAGCTTCAACAAGCTCACCATCTTCATTCTGTCCGTAGACTTCTTCTGGTTAGCTCTGATGGTGGCTTCTTCCTATAAGCAACTTTCTTCTCTTTTAGAACTTTTTGCTCCAGTTGTTTGAGGTATTCAAATTAAATATACTCATACGATAGAAAGAGTAGAACTGCTGCCTGATAGAGGCCCATGGCACTCAAGTAGGTTATCATCTTTTTTCTATCATGTTCCTTACATACTTGACTTTCTTGTTCAATAGCCACAGTCTCTACTTTAGGACTTTCTTAAACTGGAAAGAGGACTAGGGATTTGTAAAGTTTTCTTCTCTTTCTTTCTTTTTTAATCTTGAGTAGCAATTCAGCAGCCTTAGCCTCCTTCCTCTCTTTTAACACTTCAGTGTTAACTAGCTCATTCAATTTTTCCAAGGGAAGATAGCTTATTTCATCAATGTTGTAGTTCGTAGACCCAGATAATTCAATGTGTCTGCCCTTAACTCATCTTCCTGAGTATTTGGCCTAGGGGCAACCCTAAATATAGCTTGCATGAAGTTAAAGGTCTCTTAACCTCTCTCCCCTTGTCTTCCTATTCCTCTCCCTCTTCCACTCCTCAATCTCCTCAGAGGTTAGAATCCTCTTTCCTTTGTAAAGCACTTGCCTATGTCACTCAGGGAGGAGAGAGCTTTGGCCTTCTTCACTTGGTTCTAAAATTGAGCTTTGGCCAGCAAGAGACTGTGAGACACTTTCACCAGCTGGTGTCTCTTACGGGTAATGGGTGCTGTAGGAGTTGTAGTTTCAATGTTCACAGGTTCTACAGCTAGGCCTTCAACTGAGGTTTTCCTTTTGAAGCTAATCTTAGGTTCTGCCTCAATATCCAGTTGACCAAAAGTTTTTCCTGCTAGCTTCTCTCTATATAGATTGGCTCTTCTCTTGAACTCTTCAAGCACCCTCAGCTAGATCCTCTTAGCTAACCTATCAACTTGCCTATTATGACTTGGGTTGGCAAGAGGTAGGTCAACTAGAGGAAAGCTTTCATAGAATTTCAAGGTTTGGAAATTGAAAACTTCCCATTGACCTTGATATCTAGAAGCACCAAGACTCTTCTATCAGTGTCATACGACCATCTTACTATTGGATTTTCAACAAGGTAGGATGGAGTTGACATAGTATAGGGGTTGAAACTAGAGGCTTGGGAAATCAAATCAAGTTAAAGATCAAGATCGAAGACACACGAGAAGTAAAAGTTACTGCTATTGTAAATGATCTGCCCAAAATACATATTGAATTGATGTGGCTAGTATGTTATGATCCAAGTCGGTCCTACCCAATAACGAGCTAGACCAACACCAATGATATTTATTTTATGATATAATCATATAAATAAATATTAACACTTTAGACATTTGGAAATTGGGTTTCCAAGTAGTTACATTTGTGTTACAAATATATTATATGGATAATTTATTTAGTATGAAAAGAGATGAAAAATTCATCCGCGTTTGTTTTGGAACAAATACGGGTGAAGTCCATTCATCCGTATTTGTTTTGGAACAAATGCGGATGAAGAAAAATCTGTCCGCATTTGTTATGGAACAAATGCGGATGAGCATTTTAGGAAATGCTGAAGGAAACAGTCATCCGCATTTACAAATACGGATGACCATTTGCAAATACGGTTGAAATTAGTTCACCACATTTACAAATGCGGATGAAGTTTAAAGAAATGCGGATGGGTTAAAGGGCTAGGCCCCACCCACTTTTCTCTCTCCTAAACTTTATGTTTCCAAGACATCCAATATAAGATTGTTGTCTGATCTCTTTTCACACACGCTTTTTCAAAAAGATACAAGTGTAGAACCCTTCTTCTTGACCGGTCAAGAAAAGTAGAATCTTTTTAAGTGCAAATCCTAGCAAAAATGGGTGTTCGGTTGGTGGCTCTGGGTAGATCTGCTTGAGGCTTTCTTGGTTGGAAGCTGCCATCTTCTACCTTCTCACCATATTAGATCCTCCTTTTAAAGGTTGTTCTCCGAACTCTCTATGGTTGTTTGTAAGCATGATTTCATATATCGATCCATACAGGTTTTTAGCAGAATTATATATATAAAGAGTTTTATATGTATCACTATCTGTAACAATTTTTTTATTCCACTGCGTTAATGGTTAAATTGAATCTAATTAACTTGTGAAAAAGCCTTCAATCGTATCAGAGCCGGTTATATGGATACATGCTTTGATTTGGACTGAAATTCGGGTTCTTGGTGATGTTTCACCAAAAAGCCGAGAGGATTTAGTCCTGAAATCCCTATTTTCAAGTTCTATTTTGACATGCATAGTATAGTCTTGAAAAATTTAAATCAATTGGATTATTATGTTTTAGAAACAAAACTCTGTTTCTTGGCTGGTTCTTGTTATAGCTGAGAACCTGTGGTTAAAGGGGATTCATTAGGATTTTGCTTACATATGTGGATATGTGTTCTATTGTTCATAACCAAAGCCAAAGACCTGTGGTTGGATATGTCGTGATTTGTATATAATTATCAAATGGTTTGTAATAATTAAGTGTATTTGGTTCTTCCTATTTGGGTATGTAATTTATTTATTTGTCATGTGGTATGTAAAATAAATAGGTTAGTTTCTCTTTTACTCTTACTAGAAAAAAATGTATTTAGGACATATTTTGTAAAAGAAGATGTAACGAGGCCACCTTTCTCGGTTTTGACTGAAAGGAGATGATGAAAGACCAAAGGAGTTTGGTGCGGAAATCAAAGCCTACATGGAGATCCAAATGGATGGAAGAATTACAACACAAGGTGGACACTTGAAGCATTTGGATGCGGGGTCAAGTGGGAGTTCACCAAAACAAATGTTGTGCATTTTCACCCTTAGGGGCGACCTTATTTCGGTCAACAAGTGATGTTAAGTCTAGATAGCTATGGTTATGAATTCATGTGATGCTCGTATGGTTGATTTATTATAATTGTATTGTGATATATTGATATGCATGTTAAAACAATTTAAAATCAACAACAAGCATAAAATTGGTTCTTAAAAAACATTAACATGAGTAATAAAAAGGCTTTATTAAAGGTTAATGTGTTAACAATAAAATTGGTTTTATTGAATGAACCTTAAAAAAATTGTTTTTCATAATTGTACCACATATTTGAATGCATGCAAATGTTAGGTAGAAAATGGTTTTCAAAGTCTAGAATTAATGGAAACTGAAATCCCTTTGGAAACAAGTTTAACACCATCCTTTTACACGACATTCGAATCACTTGGAAACTATTTGTGGGATAAAGGTCACCTAACCACTTTTAGGGAACTTGTGTGTTTGAGGTGGGGTTGACGTATTTGTGGGATAAAGGTCACCTAACCACTTGTATGTGAAAACTCACACGTGTGTGTAAGTAGGACGACTTGAGTTACAAACCATGTGAATAGGGTCACTGAAGCATGGAGTACAATGGTGTTGATGGGATTAAACACGTCAACTAAACATAAAGATGATTAACCGATCCCATATGACTAAAAGTTGCAAAGGGTTGCAATTGTCAAGTGTTGACTACCTTGTTAATTTAAATAATGGGATAAAGGTCACCTAACTATAATTTAAATGTAACGTTGGATTCTAGATTTTAATTATTGTCTATGAAACATAAAAGGGTATTAATAATTAAAAATTGTTATTTCAGAAATACTAAAATGAACTTTGCTAATTATTGTAGAAATGGCCGCAAACCACAACGCTACAACCCCGACTGTCCATAACCTATCACTGAGAACCATCTTAGAAAGGGATCGTCTTAACCATAATAACTTTATGGAATGGTTTTGAAACTTGAGAATTGTTCTCAAGAAAGAGAAAAATTCCTATGTTCTAGACGATCCCATTCCTGACCAACCCAACGCTTATGATGTTGAGGCCTTTAATGATTGGCTTAAGCACACTGAGGATTCTATGTAGGTTTCCTGCGTCATGTTAGGAACTATGAGTCCAGAGCTCTAAAAGGATTTAGAGCATCATGGGACGTACGACCTGATTACCCAGTTGAAGGAAATGTTCCTTCAACAAGCAAGGGCAGAGCGCTTTGAAACGGTTCAAGCGCTTTATGCGTGTCGTATGGAAGAAACAAAATCGGTGTCATCTTATGTACTTAAGATGAAGAACCACATTGATCACCTTGAAAGGCTAAACTGTCCCGTTTCAAAAGAGTTGGCCACGGATTTGATCCTTAATGGCCCAACTAAAAGGTTTGAGACGTTCATAATGAAATACAATATGAACGGGTGGGACAAGAGCATTGGTGAGCTTCACGCAATGCTCAAAACAGCCGAGGCAGGGATGGGTAAAAAGGTTTTACCCGTTCCTACGATCAATGAGGAAGGAAATAAGAAAAAGCCATTCCCTGATCCCAAGGCAAATGTTACCAAAGGAAAGGGATCTATCAAAGGGAAGGGAAAGGGAAAGGTTAAAGCCGAACCTCCAAAACTAAAGCTTAGGAAGCCGAAGGTGACTGAGAATGATCCGTGCTATGAGTGTTGTGAGATAGGGCATTGGAAAAGGAATTGTCCAACCTATCTCAAAGAGTTAAGAGACAAGAGGGATGCAGGGCAGACCTCGAGTACAACATTCATGATTCATATTGAATTGAATGTTATTTCTTCAAACACATGGGTATTGGATACCGGATGTGGAACTCATATTTGCAATTTGTTGCAGGGTTTCAAAATAAATAAGCACTTCAAGAAGGGAGACACTAGTCTCTACATGGGCAACGGAGCAAAAGTTGATGTCGAAGCCCAAGGAGATTATATCTTGAAACTTTCAAATGGTTTGGAAGTTGTTCTGAAGAACATTTTGTATGCTCCTAGTTTGACTAGGAACATAATTTCTGTTTCCCTTTTAAAACAATACGGTTATGTACTAAAGTTTGTAAATAATGGTATTTGTGTTTTTATGGATGATGTATTTTATTTTAAGGTTATGCCTTTAATTGGTATCTATGAATTGGTTCATGACGATTCATCCTTTAATAACTCGTTATACCAAACAAACACCAAGAAACTTAAAATAGGTTTATGTGATTTATATCTTTGGCATTGTCGTTTTGGTCATATAAACAAAAATCGGATTCAAATACTACAAAAGAAAAGTCTTTTGGAAGCAAATGAAAATGGTTCATTTGATAAGTGTGAATCTTGTTTACAAGGAACAATGACCAAATCGCCCTTTAGTGGTACTAACGAGAGGGCAAAAGACTTATTAGGAGTCATACATTCGGATGTACTTGGTCCTTTTAAGACAATGATAAGAAATGGTAAGAGATACGTCATTACCTTTACCGACGATTACAGTCGTTATGGTTATGTGTACTTGTTGACATATAAAAAAGAAGCTTTTGAAATGTTCAAAATCTTCAAAAATGAAGTAGAAAATCAAATCAATAAAACTATCAAAGTTCTTCGTTCGGATAGAGGAGGTGAATTCTTAAGTGATGCTTTTCAAGATCATCTAAGGAGTTGTGGGATTGTCTCACAACTTACTCCACGCAGAACACCACAACACAATGGTGTGTCTGAAAGGAGAAACCGAACCCTATTGGATATGGTTCGATCTATGATGGCTACAAGCTCACTACCTCTATCATCTTGGGGTTTCACATTGCTCTCCGCGGCTCGTATTTTGAATATGACCCTGACCAAGAAAGTTGATTTGACACCTTTTGAAATACGGTATGGAAGAGTTCCATCACTGTCATATTTAAAAGTATGGGTTGTGAAGCTTATGTTAAGCTAAACACCCAAAACAAGTTGGAAAGTCGATCCACTAAGTGTATATTTGTTGGATATCCCAAGGACTGTATGGGATAATACTTCTTTGATCCAACAGAGGAAAATTTATTTAATGCTCGAAAGGCTGAGTTCTTGGAAACTGCAGGATCGATATAGTTCTCTCAACACTTAATGTTTCTTACAAACTGTTAAATATAACTCGTTTGATGAATACAGAGTCAAGAACTCAGTTGATAATAATATAATAACTAAAGAACACAAGAAATGGTTTTCAAGATACTTGTATATATTATCTCTCAACTAAGTATTACAAGACTCATGCAGAAGCATGGATACTAAGTTACAATGAACGACTATATATACTACTATCTACAGCTTGTTATACGTAGATAACATGCTGGGGCTTACTTCTAAACAAATACTACATTGCTAGAGGTAGGGTATCTTAGATAAAGTATTATCTAAGATAAGGAAGTCATGACAGGTCC
>BJCO01780538.1:0-11550 GCA_018326465.1 Flaveria floridana | reverse complement strand
AGCCGCCATAATCCGAATCGCTATACGCTGTAAGCTCAAAGTCATCGTCATGAGGATACCACAACCCAAGTGTTGGAGTACCCTTCAGATAACAAAATATCCTTTTGACGCCTATGAGATGGTTGACTTTAGGTTTCGCCTAATATCTGGAGCATAGACATGTCACGTACATGATATCAGGTCTTTAGGCAGTGAGGTACATGAGTGATCCGATCATTCCTCGGTACATAGTGGCATCCACCAGATCACCATTTTCGTCGAGTGCGACGTCATGGTTTGTAGCAAGTGGAGTCCCAGCTGCGGAAGCATTCTCCATATCAAACCAATTGAGAATATCGCCTACATACTTGGTCTGATGCAGAAATATCCCCTTTGGAGTCTAATACACTTGTAATCCGAGAAAGAACTTCATCTCACCCATGGCACTCATCTCAAATTCAGCTTTCATTACTGTTTCAAATTCTTTACATAATGCTTCGTTTTTAGAACCGAAGATTACGTCATCAACATAGATCTGAACTAGCAGTAAGTCACCATTCTTTTCTTTGATGAATAATGTACAGTCAATCACTCCTATGCGAAAGCCATGTTTCACAAGATGAGTTGAGGGTTTTTCATACCAAGCTCTTAGGGCTTGATGGAGCCCGTAGAGAGCCTTATCTAGTTTGTAAACTCTGTCCCGATGACACGGATCCTCAAATCCTTCGGGTTGGCTGACGTACACTGTCTCCCGGATTTCACCATGAAGGAATGCACTCTTTAGGTCTAATTAATATACTTTGATCTTCATGTAAGATGCATAGGCTAGGAAGATACGAATTGCTTCCATTCTTGCCACAGGTGCAAACACTTCATTCTAATCAATGCCCTCGACTTGTCAAAATCCTTGAACTACATGTTGAGCCTTGTTTCTTATTATGACCCCTTGGTCATCTTTCTTGCACTTCAAGACCCATTTGGTGCCAATGACCTTAGCACCTTTAGGTCTGTCAACTATAGTCCATACTCCCAACTTCTTGAATTGAAGAAGTTCTTCTTGCATGGCACTCACCCACGCCTCATCGTTTAGGGCTTCACTAACATATTTTGGCGCAAATTGAGACACAAAATATCGATATGCACCATCGTAAAGATATCCCTTTTCCATTACCGAGGCATAATCAGCTGAGTATAGCTAACTTCTAGTCTGGACTCCTGATCTAACATCTCCAATGATATTATCCAACGGATGATAAACATTTAATCAAGATCCAGGAGTGGTGGGTACAACTACCTCATTATCCAGATTGTGAACATAAGGTTCATTATCTGAGGCAGTGGGAGTGTGAGGTTCCGAAGTGTTAGAGGCATCAACGTCAGATGATTGTGTACTTGGAGTAGCAGGAAGCTGTTGCCCTTGATCCATCTAATCATTTGCTACGTCTTCATCATCAGAGGAGGAGTCACTTACCTCAAGTGCTCCTCCTGAAGAACTAGAAGGCTCACCTTATGAAGCTGAAATCACCGGATCCAGTGAAGGTGTGTTTAATACGTCGTACATTATTCTGGTCGATAACTCATCTTCAGGAGGAAAGAGAGGGGTGTTGAAGGATTTAAAGAATCCATCATAGTTGAAAAAGAAGGAGGGTCCTTTTCCAGCAGGGGGTGGTGTATCTCTGTACATCAACATTGTACCACACTTCTACTTGACCCATTGAATTGTTGTAAACTCTCTTATTCGGTATGTTGTATCCTAAGAAAATCCCTTCTTCAGCCTTATCGCTGAATTTCCCTGACTGTGTTTTCTTCATCAGTGTACATGGTGCACCAAATGGTTTGAGGTACTCTAGATTAGGTTTACGTCGATGGAGTAAATCGTAACACGTCTTACAATGACGCTTGACCACCAGGACTCGATTAAGGGTGTAACATGCATTAGCTACTGCCTCGTTCCAAAATTGGATAGGCAGTTTCGACTCTGCTAGCATCGTCCGGGCTATCTCTATCAAGCTGTGATTCTTTCTCTCAGCAACCCTATTCATTTGAGAAGTGTAGGACAATGTGAATTGGTGCACAATTCCTCTTTCTTTGCAGAATTCCTCCATCCATTGGCTCTTGAACTCGGTGCCGTTGTTGGAGCGAACTTGCCTTACCTTCAGCTTGTAGAGTGACTCCAATGTATTTACTAGCTCTTTGAATGATTCAAATGTCTCTGATTTGGATTTCAGAAACATCACCCAAGAAAATATTGAGTAATCATCCGTAACTACAAAGCAGTACAAATCACCGGCAATGCTCTTTGTACTGACTGGGCCAAACAGATCCATGTGTAGAAGCTCAAGAGGCAGGTCAATTGAATGAACGTTCTTTGCCTTGTGAGACTTCTTTGTCTGTTTTCGTTTCTTACATGTGACACAGAAATCCTGTAGTTGGATGTTTTGAACATTTACTCCTCGCACTAGATCATTCTTGATCAAGTGATTCATCTTCCGTGGATTGATGTGTCCCATTGTCCTATGCCAGGAGATGGAGTATTTTTCTGTTTCCTTTGACAAGAAGTATTGTACTTGGTGATCGGTTGTGGAGGCCTTTGAGAGGTCCAAGACATACAAATCATTATATCTTGAAGCTGACATTAACACTTGGTCCTCCAGAATGATATAGTCCTTCTTCAGAACATAACACTTCTTGTTGTCAAATACAACTTTGAACTCTTTGTCGCATACCTGGGAGACAGAAAGTAAGTTATTTTGAAGTTGTTGAACATAGTTTACCTTATCAAACTTCACTTTCTGGTTTCCCACTTCTTCTTGCGCAGTGATGTAACCTCCTTTATTTCCAGCAAATGAAACGTGTCCTCCTTTAATTTGTTTGATGTTTGACAAGATTGACAGGTTTCTAGTCATGTGCCTTGATGCACCGCTATCAACAATCCAGGTATTCAAAGAAGCACTATAGCGGACACCCTGGACATTCAAAGGAAATGATTAGTTCAGGCTAGGGACCTAAGCCTTAACTGGCTTGGGTGACCCCGAGGAATCACACATCATAAAATCTAACCATTGTCCATTTGAGGATAAGGGTAGATCATTCTTCTTCGTGTTCTTATTATCAGACAGGATACTTGATTTTTCTTTCCATAAGCCAGTTTTATGTAAGGCCTGTTTGTGATAAACAGACGATTGGCTTATAGTTTGAACTCTAGATTCACAGGTTTTTTTAGTGGAGTAATTGAACTCCTTTTGGAAGAACTTGGTTTTGTGTCATTAAGTTTCTTTGGGTTTTGACACTTCTTGTTTAGATGTTTTGACTTCTTTAACAAAATTCATTGTTTGAACATGTTTAACATCTTTACCTTTTTGTTTATTTGGACTTAGACATGGTGCTCGAGATTGGTTAAATGGTTTGGTCCTTTTGGGTTCTGAATTAGACATGTTTGAGCCTGACTCCACCTTAACCTTTGAAAATTGTTCATCCAAATTAATAATGGGTATCTTACCTTTTGACTTCAAAGTGGTCTCCCTCTGTTTACTGACAAATTCAATAGGTTTACTTATTGAATCTGGATCACTTACAAGAGGAGTGGAGACCACATGATCCTTGATTGGGTTATTATTAATTGGTTTGTTTTTAGCATTCAACAAGGTCTCATGTGGTGGTGGAACCACTTTGTAACCCAACCCTTCCCTGTGATTTCATTCTCTCACTAAGTGTTGAACTATGTGAGAAGAACTAGTCCAACTGTGCAGTTTTTGTTTTAGTGAGTTGACTTTGACTTCCAAAATTTCTTTTTCTTTCTTGGTTTCTTCCAAGGAGTTTAAATAGAACTTTATATCATTTTCTTGGTTAACGGCCACTACTTTAGTTTCCTTTAGTTGTTTATTTAACAATTCTATTTTCTAT
Source organism: Flaveria floridana (assembly GCA_018326465.1). Classification (NCBI taxonomy): domain Eukaryota; kingdom Viridiplantae; phylum Streptophyta; class Magnoliopsida; order Asterales; family Asteraceae; genus Flaveria; species Flaveria floridana. Next base: position 7,668 of record BJCO01780538.1, on the reverse strand, counting down.
TTAACAATTCAGTTTGCTTCTGTGCACAGTTGTAAATCATTTACTAAGCTATCATTGTGATCCAATAGCCGAGCAAATTTTGAATCTATGCTATCCCTAAATTTATTACATTCAGAACAAGCATGATTATCAAAAAGTTTATCTGTGGAACTTACCTGAGAAGATTCGGTTGAATCAGCCATTATCGTAGAGTTTGACTGTTCGGGTGCTGGTGATTCTGAACATGTTGTGCTGGGACCTTCTTCATTTAGGTGAGTGACCACAGTAGCAGTATCTTCATGATCTGACATTACACGTTCCACTGCTATATCACCTTCGCTTGCAGAGTCGTCATCCAAACCCTCAACACATGCAATGTTGGATTCTCCCGAAGATGTAAAGCGAAAGGTCCAATCTTGTCCTTCATCATCTTGGGCAGTCAAGGCCTTAGGATCCTTGTTTGAAGATGTAGTCCCATTGGTAGGTTTGTCTTGATGATTGAAAGATGAGAAAGGATTCTCGTTACCTGTCTTTTTGGGCTTTACACATTCACGTTTGAAATGCCCCTTTTCTCCACAGTTAAAGCAGGTAACTTTGGTTTTGTCAAAACCAAAAGTAGTGTCTTTTGTGGCTATCAAGTTCTGTCCGGTCTTCTTAACAAACTTCTTCGCCCTCCGGACAGCACTAGCCAGTGCCCACATAATGTCCATCCTTTCAAGCTCAGTTTCATCTACCTGCTTGTAGTCTTCATCGGCGAGATGGCAGTTTCCAATCTTCCCAGCAACTAGACCGTCATAGGAGTGAACGACAGCTGCTAGGAGATCCATATGCTCCTTTGCTACCTCTACAGTCACATTACCGAGATTCTCGGTCTTCAGTTTCGTAGCATTGGCTTCAGGTGCTATGTATTGGGTGCAAGATGACCCTGACATGTCAGATCCTGAAGTAATGGCTTGGGACGGAGAAGCTGAACTGGACACGAATGCTGTTTGGAGTGGTGCTCCAGAAGTTTTTGGTTGAGGAGTTGAGTTGTAAAGTGACGGGTTCTGATCATATGAACTCTTTTGGGATCTGTACTTCATCCTCAACTCTTCCTCTCTCAGCTTCAGAATAAAATAATTGATATCCAACTTTGCCAGCATATCATTCTGTCTGAGATTTGACACAAACGAAACCCACTTCTCTAGCAATCCATCTGCAAAACTCGACACCTTGTCTTCCATGGACGTGGTAACCCCATGAGTGTGAAGCTCACTCATCAAGTGGTAGAAACGGTTGATAACATCATCCTGACTCTCTTTTCCTATTGAAGAGAAGTTATCAAACTCCTTCTTCAAAGCCTTTGCCTTTAATGCCTTCAATGTCGCATTCCCGTCATACCGTTTTTCCAGAGCATCCCATAACTTCTTGGCTTGTTTATTCTCAAAAAACTGATGGAATATATCCTTAGGAATTAGCTGAGTTAAGAAAGCATACACCTTCTTCTCTGCATTGTACTTTACCTTCTGGCTATCAGTCATGCCACCCAAGGTAAGTTTTACTCCATCAGCGTCAACCGGCATGCTATACCCAGTCTCGATTGATTCCCACAGATTAGGATCAACTCCATTTAAGTATATCTCGAACCTTTGCTTCCATTATGGGTAATCATCCAATGTTATGAGCTTAGGGGGCTTATTGTGATTACCAACTTCGTTTTCCAGAAGCAAAAAACTCTGGATCCGTGAATCCCTACCAGAAGTGAAAGCTGAGTACTGATCTTCCATTTGTATAAACTTTAGGCTGTAATCTAACATTTATTCACTAATGCGAATGGAGATGTGCGAATGGGCCAAACGTGCGATTGAACAATATGAATGGCTCAATCGTGCGATTGAACAATACGGATGAGTCAATCGTGCGGTTGGACAAGGACGACTGGACAATGCGAATAGAGTGCTCAGTCGTACGATTGGATGAGCGACTGAGTTCAATCGTGCGTATGGGATGTACGATTGAGTTCAGTCATACGAATGAGCTATTCGTGCGACTGAAGGCTGCTGTTTTGAAAAATTCTAGGTTTTAAAGATTTTGACTCACAAACACGAATTTTTACGAACCCTAATCTGCCGTATGACAAAAAACGTAAACTTTTTGATCTGGAGACGTCGAAAACACTGTTTTAACCAAAAAGATGGTGTTTTGAATGAAAAAACGTGATTTTTATACCAAATCAATCGAATCACACGCAAAATCAAGAGCCAAAGCTCTGATACCACTTGTTAGGACCGTGTACATACGGAGTACTAACTGATAATGCGTGTATACCAACTCAAATAGTGCGGAATCCTATTTGATTGGCGATCCAATCAGTGAGAACGACAATCTGATCAATTCTACGATGAAACAAACGTTAAGAATGAACGAGAATTGATCAGAGACGAACTATGAAGTTGGAACAGGTTTTCTTGAGACTCTGGATGACTAGGGTACGAGTATATGCGTAGGTATTCGAATTCTTATGTTTTTCCATGAATAAAGTGTTGTTTATAGGTTTGGAGTCTTCATTCGTGTGACTGAACCATCAGCATGGTTCAGTCGTGCGACTGAAGCATGCGATTGGTTCATACGCACGACTGAAGGTTCAGTCATGCGATTGAACCAATCTTATGTCTCAATCGTCTGACTGATCCAGTCTCCTGGTTCAGTCGTGCGACTGGTCCATTAGCATGAAGTGTTCATGCATAAGGTCCATTAGCATGGTCCATTCGCATGAATACTTCATACGGTTAAGTTTAACATGTTCCTCAACCATATTTGACTAAGAATTATGCAAACAATCACAAACCTATATAGTTAGTTCAATATACGTTATCACATAATAAACAATGAAATATTAAACATTATAAGTATCAACCACATATTGTATTTCATTCATACCCATTCAATTACAAATATGTAAGACATGAATGACATTTTACATTGAGCTCCTAAACTAGGTACATATGTATCAACACATTCTTCAATTGACTAAGTAAATCAATTTGAAGATCAAGCCTTAAGGCATGAACCCTTTTTGGCTTTTCTCTTTCTTTTCTACTCAAAGCATCAGCCACAACATTGGCTTTACCGTCATGATAACAGATTTCATAATCGTAATCGCTTAGGATTTCCATCCATCTCCTCTGTCTCATGTTAGTTCCTTCTGACCAAAGATATATTTTAGACTCTTATGGTCTGTGTAAATAGTAAATTTGACTCCATAAAGATAGTGTCTCCATATGTTTAGCGCAAAGATTATGGCACCCAACTCTAAATCGTGAGTCGTATAATTCTTCTCGCGTGTTTTTAGTTGACGTGATGCATAAGCGATAACTTTATTTCTTTGCATTAACACACATCCAAGACCAATATGTGAAGCATCATAATAAATGACAAAATCTTCAGTACCCTCTGGCAAAGTAAGGATGGGTGCATTTGTTAACTTTCCTTTAAGGGTCTTGAATGTTTCATCCTGTTTTGGTCCCCATTCGTATTTTGCAGATTTTCGAGTCAAAGATGTAAGAGGGTCAGCGATTCAAGAAAAGTTTTGAATGAATCGACGGTAGTATCCAGCCAATCCAAGGAAACTACGAACTTCAGATGGGGATGCAGGGATATCCCATTTAGAAATAGCCTCAATCTTGGAAGGATCTACTTGAATGCCTTTAGCGTTAATAACATGGCCAAGAAATTGCACTTCCGTAAGCCAAAATTCACATTTCGAGAATTTAGCGTACAATCTCTCATTTCTGAGTACCTCAAGTAGTATTTTAAGATGGTTCGCGTGTTCATCTCGAGTTTTGGAATAGATAAGAATATCATCTATGAACATGATTACAAACTTATCTAAATAGGGTTTACAAATTCGATTCATCATGTCCATAAAAGCTGCAGGGGCATTAATGAGTACAAAGGGCATAAATGTGAACTCATAATGTTTGTATCTAGTTCGGAATGCAGTTAGGAATATCATCTTCTTGAACTTTGAGCTGGTGATAACCTGATCTTAGATCAATTTTAGAAAAGTAACACTATCCCTGAAGTTGATCAAATAGATCATCGATTCGAGGAAGTGGATACCGATTTTTTATGGTTACCTTGTTCAGCTCACGATAATCAATACACATACGCATTGATCCATCCTTCTTCTTAACAAATACCCCAAGGCCAAGAACTCGGTCGGATAAATCCCTTCTTTAACAGTTCATCTAACTGTTGCTTTAATTCTTTCATTTCAGTTGGAGTTAATCTGTACGGGGCTTTAGCTATTGGTGATGTACCCGGTACAAGATCAATTCTAAATTCAACTTCTCGATCAGGTGGGATCCCCGGCAATTCATCTGGAAAGACGTCGGTAAATTCGGCTACAACTGGCACGTCTTCAATCTTTTTCTTTATTTTGTCATCTAATATATTGATCAGATATGCCAAACATCCTTTCCTTAAGCATTTGGTTGCTTTTAACATTGAGATTATTTTAACATGATTTGTTGGTTTGTCACCTTTGACAATAATCTCTTCCCCAGTAGGCGCATAGAGTTTAATAAGCTTTTGATTACAAATGATATGTGCCTGGTTCGAGGCCAACCAGTCCATACCAAGTACCACGTCAAATCCCGCTAATGTCATAGGCAAAAGTTTCACAGGGATGACATGATTAGAAAGAGTAATCCTACCATTATCTAAGGATTATGAGATTTTAACTAGATCTCCGTTTGCGGTTTCAACTTCATAGGATTTGTCTAACCTTACTAGAGGTTCATTTAACGAACTATAGAACTTATAGTCTATGAAGCTTTGGTTTGCACCAGAATCAAATAAAATTCTAGCATAGACATTATTGATAAGATGTGTGCCGGTAATGACGTCCGGCAAGTCAGCAGCCTCACGAGTATTCATCACAAATGCTCGTGTTGTCTTCTTCACACCAAGATCTGTCTTGGTTCCAGATCCTCCTGCACCACCTTCTTTATTAATCCTTGGGCATTCAGACTTGTAGTTCCCTTGTTCATTGCAGTTAAAACAAGTTATCACCCTTTTCCTGTAACAAGCCTTAGAAGTATGTCCTCAAGTCTTGCAATAATTGCAGAATAGAGTGTCTGCATCTTCCTATGTGTCTCTTCCCGCACGTTTTGCATCTGGGGAGAGAGTATGAATCTTCTTTCTTTCCTTGCCCTTTATCAAGTTTCTTTGTCTCTATATTTGGTTTATGGACCACCTCTTTCTTCTTATTCTCTTCCTGGGTTCTAACCATTCCATCTGTCAAAAGTCCAGCTAACTCTACCGCAGACTCTATTGTCTGTGGCATGACCGCCTTCACCATATCATGAATTTCATTAATCAGTCCCCAAATATAGCGACAGATCATGTTGCATTCGGGTGTCACAAGATGTGGCATGAGTCAGGCATATGCAAATAATTTGGTATTATACCCCTTGTTATCTGAACCAACCATTCAAAGATTCAAAAATTCATTGGTGATTTTCTCCTTTTCGTTCATTAGGCAGAACATTCGAGTTACCAATGCACGAAATTCATCCCAAGTCATTGCATATGTCTTATTTCGTCCCTTTGACTGAATAATAGAGTTCCACTATTCCAATGCCTCATCTTTGAAAGAATGTGAGGTGAACAGAACCATGTCCTCATTAGCACACTTGCTAATGGCTAAGACTGCTTCGATCTTTTCTAGCCACCGGATGGCTACAATTGCACTTCGTTGCCTGAAAATTCAGTAGGTTTACACGCTTGAAATGTTCGATATGAACATCCATCCTGTTTCTTCCTTTTTTTAGGCATTTCATCTTCGAAATTTTCGCCACTCGAGCTATGAAGATCATCATCTTTCTTTCTAGATCTTGAAACTTCGTTAGTTTGACTGGGAGGTTCTTTTTCTTTTAATGCCACGATTATGGTAGGAATCGCGTCTTTAATTCCCTCGGCGATCATCCTTTGTATTTCAGCTTTCTGGGTCGCACGATCTTCATCTTCGTTAACTATCTTACGGTTCCCTCTGGTATACACCGCGGGTCTACTATCATCGTTGTTTGACATTCTACAACGAGAATAATAGGGAGTATCTTAATACTAAGATTTGAAATTTTACTTAAATAGTATTATTGGATACTTCGATAGGTATCTCCATCGTTTACGAGAAATAAGGTTCGTTTATTATGTTAGTATAATACTTTTTTTGATATCCTGCATATCAATATAACAAGGCATCTAGCTACTTTTTCTTAGCAATATTTCTAATATTGGTTAAAGCCTAGATACTAAGGCAAGTATCTAATTCGCTAAAACCTGTGGCTCTGATAGCAACCTGTCACACCCCGGTCTCAGGGCACCCCGGGATTGTGACCGATTGGTACGCGTCATTATTCACTTTTTATTTGTTTGTTTTGAAAGATGTTTACGCAGCGAAAAAAACATTTCACAATTTATTTCATAAAATAAAATATTCTGATGATTTAAAAAAACACTCATATATTCCATGGGAATTAAATACCCATAATTTTACATAACATTGTTCAATGCAATGTTTATAAAATTTTCTGCCTACTGACAGATATTCAAAACTTGCCACAAGGACTATGCCTAGGAAACTTTAGTCCTTCCAGCACTATTCTTGCTAATATGTTCATCACAGGGTTTCCATGCCTAGGATTCATAGTCCATCCAGCACTAACAACTGACTAAACATATTTAATCATGTTTACCTAAAAAGGTTTGAAAATAATACATCTCAGTATGAGGCAGCTAGACACAGCTCGTATACTTCCTCACAACAAACTATGTCTGACTCGGCGAGGCATAGCTCATATACCCCATAGTTTAAAATGCCCAACGACCATTCTAATCGGGCAAAGGCTGCTTCAAATGTACTAATTACGGGAGCTGATCTAGGGTTTCCTTTAATAGTGAAACCAAAGAACGTGTTAAAAGTTATGAAGTTTAAGGATCAGCTGCCCCAATGGATTCACCGGTACATTTCGAGTATAAAAGATGTGCGGCCTGATGGTAACTGTGGTTTTCGGGCGATCGCGTTGGCTTTAGGGAACAAGCAAAAAGAATGGGAATAGGTTAGGCGATAAATGTTGTCGGAGATTGACAGAAACATATGGTATTGGCGGGGCAATTTAAATCGTGAGATGCCTGGCTATTATGATTCTGTTCGTAATAGTTTAAATTGGTTTGGCACGACTCAACCCGCACCCGATACCCATTGGCTAACTTTTCCAGCCCATGGACTCGTGATTGCGGAAACATTCACTTGTATTGTGCATCTTATATCTTCATTTGGCAGCCAGACATGGTTCCCGCTAAGAACAGCCCCCGAACCATTATTTACCTATCCAGTTATCGCACTTGCTAATATTAACCAAGATCACTTTATTTGCATACAATTGGAAGGGGATTACCCAATGCCCAATGTAGGCTACCATTGGACGAGATTTGCATATCAACAAGAACTTGAATGGCAAAATATGTATCAGGATCGTATAAACAATTACGTTAGAATAATGGATCGTTAAAAAGACACCAATGCCAAATGTAAGCTATCATTCTCAGAGACATTATAATATTAATCAAGTTCACTTTATTTGATGATGATGATAATGATGATGATGATGATGATGATGATGATGATGATGATGATGATGATGA
>BJCO01780513.1:0-10739 GCA_018326465.1 Flaveria floridana | reverse complement strand
ATTGGTTGCTTTCTCTGATAGTGACTATGCAGGGTGCAAAATAACCAGAAAATCAACTTCTGGTGGATGCGAATTTCTAGGCAATTGTTTGGTTTCTTGGAAGAGTAAGAAACAAACTTCAATTGCTACATCAACTGCTGAAGCAGAGTACATTGCTACTGCAAGTTGTACATCTCAGGTACTCTGGCTTTAGAATTAATTATTGGATTATGGCATTACAGAGACTAGTACTCCATTACTAATGGACAGTGCTTCAGCTCTTTGTATTGTTAAGAATCTAGTCCAGCATTCTAGGACCAAACACATTGAGATCAGACGTCATTTTATTAGGGATTGTTATGAAAAAGGTCTGATTGATCCAAAGTTTGTTCCTAGTGTTGATAAGCTTGCAGATATATTTACTAAGCCTTTGGAAAGTGCAACATTTCAAAATCTGGTGCTAAGGCTTGGTATGCTGTAGCTAGAATAAATTGACTAATACTGATGCTCTCAGATCACAAGTACTAATGGGCATTAGTATACAAAAGTCAAAAATAAGTACTCATATTGTCTTCAACATTTTTCATAACTACTGAAGTGTTATAAAGACTGAATACTAAAATACTTAAAAGTACTGAAGTACATTATTTTTTGAAAAGAACTGATGATGTTACAACTACTGATGTGGTTATAACTCCTGATGCCTATTTCTAACAAATAAGTACTGAAGAAAAAATTTTGTCCAAAAGTATTGATGTGTAATCTTACACATAAGTACTGAAGACAATATTTGTTCACAAGTTCTAAAGAATAATTTATTTCAACAGATCTTCTGAATATTTGTTCAGAAGAGCTGAAGAATAAGTATTCAAAAGAGCTGATGACCAATGAAACGTCTGAAAATCAGACAAAGTCTGATGAGTAAATGTTGAGGTGAGAATGAAACAACTAAAGCCTATGAATTGATGACAACATCTGATGAGTAAATTTACTCTTCAGCTGATTCAAACAACTTCTATTTCATTTCAAAACAACTGAAGCCAAAACCACGTCTTCAGTAGTTTTTAACTACTGATGACTAACCCTAAGTCTTCAATCATTTACAACCTATGTAGGTTAAAACCATGTCTTCAGTCGTTCCAAACACCTGATGACTAACACCAAAACCTTCAGACATTTTCCATCACCCGTTTCATAACCTTGCCCTATAAATACCAAGCCCTAACTTCAGAGTTTTTCATTCTCACAACCCTATCATTCAAAAACTTTGAACTTCCCTCCTACATTAATGGCGACCATGCAGCTCAAACCACGCCATAACTGTGTAGCTTACCTCACCAAATCGGCTTTTTGGAACAAGTTCGATGACGCCATCAATCTGATGGTTGATTCCCCATACCACACGGCCTTTCTTTTGAATCCAACCATATACGCCGAATCCCTAAAACGATTCTGGACAAACGTCACCCTCACAACTGGTGAGAATGATGCCGAGGTCACTCTCCGGTCGTTTGTCAATCAAAAGAAGGTGGTCGTCATTTCTCACATTATTCGACAAACCCTAAATCTGAATGATGCCACCTTCGTCACTGAATATCCTAAGGGCACAGCCGACTTATCTTTCGCCCATTATGGATACGAAGGTGACCTAAGTGCTACCACAATCCTGAAGAAGCACTTCCATGACCCTGAACGTCTAATCTTTCACATGGTCAATGTCTGCCTTGCCACCAAGTCCTCCTCATAGAATCTAAGTTTTTCTGAAAATATCTTTTTAGAATTAAAAGATATGGCTTTGAAACCTGTGGCTAACAGATGGATATTATATCCAAGGTTTCTTATGGCCATTATTGAAAAACAATTAAAAGCTGAGGGCCTTGTTGGCCTAGGAGTCCCTGCTGTGGCAGTTTTGCCAGAAGTATACTCCAGGCACAACTCGAACACACAACTGAAAAAGGCTGCCAAGCTGCTAAAACCCAAGCAGTGGGAACCCACAGCCTCATCCTTCAAATCCAAAGTCCCCTCCAAGCCCAAATATAAAAAGCCCAAAAGGGAGTTGAGTCCCCTGACGATGCCCCTGCACCACCAAGGCAGGAAGTAACTACTGGTAGTATTCCCCCAGTAGTTACAAAGACTCTACCAGCCACAACCGCTCAGGTATCCTCTCAACAGGATCCTGAAGCAACCACTTCTAGGGTAGCCACATTACTGGAACCTCTCTCACTTGAGAAGGTTGCCATTGAAGAGCACCACTCTCACCAGGTGCAATCTGTTTCTCACCTATCTCCTACTGCAACCACCCCACAAAGCCCAACATTGATAATTGCAGAAGTGCTGACTCAGCTCAACACTCCACCCTCTCCCCAGGAACCTATTACAACTGGGAAAACCTCAACCATTGAGGGGGAGGATCATAGTGTTGCTGAGAACCCACAACACTGGGATTACAAAGTTCTATCTCTCTGTGTGGAGGAGGAGATAAAAACATCTGGTGAGGCTGCCACTTCTTCTGTTTCAGCACATGAACAGGCTGAAGTTGGTATCATCTCTAAGACCTCACCAGAGGCAACTGCCGATGAAGGACAGCATCCTGAGGCAGGAAGTCCCCAGTTCCAAGACAAAGGGGCACATGTGAATACTGATTTACACTCAGCACATGTTCATCCTGATATAATCAGGAGGTCAGATGATTCAGCAAACACTAATGATGACCTGTGCTTTTTCTATGATGTTTTAGCCCATAACACCACTCTTGAGGCTGGGGTAAGTAGATTACAAGAACTACTTGCCAAAATGTCTCAAGAATGAAGACCATCTCCCCCCATTCACCTACAGATGACACCTTCTTCTGAGGGTCTTCGATACACTGAGCCACTCCCAAATACTCAGCCTCCAGACTATGCTTCTTGCACCATTTCTCAGAGACAGAACCTCTCTGAGCAAATGGTTGCTCTCTTTAAATCTTACCTGCCTCTCATCACTCCCATCATCACTGATATTATGCATCAAGCCCTTGATGAGAGGATTTCCTCAAATATACAAACCCTGGTTGATGATGCAGTTACTAAGAGACTTTCTGACATTCAAACCCCTGAATCCAATGCAACCAAAAAGGGGGAGTCTAAGTCAGTGAAAGTAATCAAAAGGAAGAGAGTTAAAGAGGAGAAAGAGAAAGAAAAGGAGAAGGAGGTGGAGAAGGACAAGGAAAGGGAAAAGGAGAAGGAAAAAGAAAAGGAGAAGGAGATGGAGAAGGAGAAAGAAAAAGAAAAAGACTTTCATGTCACATACAAGAAAAGGAAGGGTGATGAGAAAGAAATGAAGTTAGCAGACCTGGTCAATGAAGCTGATGAGCAACATAGCAGGTCAATGGATAAAATCACTGATAAGCTATTTAGGCAAGGATTTGACACTGCTAAGCTTGATTCTGAGATAAGGAAGTTAGAGACACAAGAGATTGAACACCGATGGGCTAGCTATAATGAGAAAGAGAAGGAAAGATTAGAAGCTATGGTCAGATTCATTTCGAAGTATTTGGAGAAGACAATTCTTGAGGTGAAATCATGGTCCAGGGACAGTATCTTGGAGATAACCAACAAGATCTATTCGTCTAAAGTATTCACAAAGGGATTGATCATAGAAGCCCTGGATGAAGCTGGTGCTGGGTGAAGGACTGATCTAGCAAAGTGCTCTAAAGCTTCTCTTACAACAAAAATGCTAGAACAGCCTGTACAATCTCCCTCACCAAAACACCCAATATCACAACCCACAAAACCAACTCCCTTACCCAAGAAACCAACACAAATTACCGATGATGCACCTACGAGGAAGAGAAGGGTGTTTAGGCTTCAAGAAGAAGAAGAAGATGATGATGAGGATGATAGGCTGCCCATCTCAATTATGGTTAAATCAAGAGGGAAGATTCCTAAAATTTCAAAGAATATTGCCAAAAGCCAACCAACAGTGATCACTCCTGCCATCCAGATGCAAACTGTCAAAGTAAAACTTGAAGAAGAAGAACTACACAAACAACATGATGAGCAGCTGTTGAGTATGGTGGATAAGGACTTTCCTCAGACTACATCTATACAAGCAATGAGGAAACATGCTCAGAGGTTATATGCTCTTAGATTCACTTTTCAATATCAGAAGGAGAGAGTAAGAATCTGGCATGATCCCAGGGTGAGTCATAGAATTCACAAAAAGAACATTTCACATAGATACAATGGCCAAGTGAAGAAGATTGTAGATGCAGTGATCATGCTGGCCATTGTACTATCACCCTGGGAAATCCTAGAAGACTTCAAGAAAGCCTACAAAGCTAATCTTCCCCCACAAAAGTCACTAGGAAACAAAATGGTGAAAAAGGGGTTAATTTATAATAGGCTTGAGGAAGTTAGACATAATGAGCTCAAGTTATTGCTTGAGGGTAATCACCATGATGAGTTTGCTTACAGAGAAATAACAACTGTGGAGCTAAAGAATGGGAAACAGGTCAGATATCTATCTGAGTATTATGGGCCGGAGTTCTTTTTTGAAGGAGGAGCTGAAGAACTCACTGTGGAAGAATAGATTGTATTCTTGGATGCCTATGTTAGAGAGTGTTACAGACTCTTTGTAGGGAAGTAGGTTTCATGGATGTGGTAACAACTCTGTGTCCAGTTCCCCAAGACAGAGTTCCCATCCATCCTTTGCCAATCAGATATACTGAAACCTATTCCCAGGCCTGTGCTTATATTGGTCATTTCTGAGCTGATCCAGAAGAAAAAGACAACTTTTCTGCCTAATAAGTGGGACTTAAATAATCTAAAAGGTTTTGGCTGCATTGGTTCAGGGGGAGTTTGTTGGACCAATAGAACCAATGAGCCAGATTAGAAAAACCTTTATGTCCGACAGACATCATAACATTTGAAGAAGACTATATCAGCTGAAGAAAAAGTCTAAAGACTTGTACTGAAGACATCAGCTGAAGACTTGTACTGAAGACAAAGTCTTAAGACTTGTACTGAAGACATCAGCTGTAGACTTGTACTGAAGACAAAGTCTGAAGTTATCTACTGAAGATAAAGTCTGAAGATCAAATACTGAAGACAAAGTCTGAAGTCATCTACTGAAGACAAAGTCTGAAGATCAAGTCTTCAGAGGTTGTCACAACAGCTGAAGTAGTATTCTTCGGTAGTTGTGATGGTTTTATTTTAGTAGTTTTCTTTTTTAGTTTCAGTAGTTTGTTTTCAGCAGTTTAGTTAATATAAAATGTCTGAAGAGCATGTTCTTCAGACGTTGTAGCTTCAGTAGTTATAGTATTAGTATACACTTGGCTTTTATTGTAAGAAGATGTCAGCTGTTGTAGACATCTTTAGTAGTTTTGTTTATTTTCAGTAGTTGTTTGTATAAAGTTAGATGTCACTATCAAGTGACATCAGCTAACGTCATCTTCTCCTATAAAAGGAAAGATGCCCTAATTGTAACGTGTCAAAGCTTGTGTTGAATGAAAACATTCCTTTTTGCAGAAATACTTTCTCTCTCTATAACCGTATTGTTTTATTGAATATCATTTGTGTTCTTGCTTAAATTTCGTCTAATTCTTATACTATTCCGCTACAAATCATAATCTAATTGATCAAACTAGATCTGAGATCCTATCATTATACAGCCTAGGTACTTCAAGGGTTTTATGGTGGATGAGGTTGTGAAGATTCTGCTGGGTCTTCTACTAATGGTTGGACTGGTAACAATGGAGCTGAACTTGGGTCTGATAGAGATGGATTCAAGACTGCCTTGATCATGTTGGAAACATCTCTTGCATCTTTCATCTTTTCTCCGCTCAGTACATGAATCTTCATTTGGCTCATAGTGTATAATGGCTTCAACAGGCATCTTCCTCAGAGATATTGGTTACCACACACTAATAATGGACAACCCATCTTTGTAGATCAGTAGAGATCCATCTACATCCACCACAAGCTTCACTCTGCTACCTAAATTAAGAGTAGTCTTCTTCTTCATTATTCGTTCACTTTCGAGGTTTATCCTATGATAGGCCATCTTTAGTACTTTGATACACTTCAGGAAGAAGTACATATCCGCCTCTCCAACCTTGTTGTTTATCTCCTAGAAAAGTCTTGTGAAGAGGTAGTGGATATAAAACTCATCAAGCAATCTGACCTCATATCCACTAAACAATCAGATTTTAGAGCTTTCTTTTCCACCCCACCTCCTTTCAATCACCAATTCATATGTCTTTTTGTCATAAAATACATTTGAGATTGGTATTGAAGTATGGGTGCCATGCACTATCATTCTTTTTAATGACTCAGTTGGTTTTACATTCATCTCAAGAAATACCAACTCTTCTGTTCTTTTTGTTTTCTTTTTCTTCTTAAGAGGATCTTGGATGGTTTTGTCCTTCTTTAAGCAAACAGATTTGAGAGTCAAAGTTTTTGGTTCTCCTGAACATCTTTAGAATTTCTTCAAACTCATATCCTTAACACATGGCCTTGTGATTGATCAGCTCAAGATCTACCAAGTCCTTCAAATCATGAATCTGCAAGGAGTGCACAAGAGTAGAATACAATATGAAGAACTGAACCAACCCTGAGATCCTTTTGATCATGAACATGTTCTACTCGCTGTCATACTTCCAGGCAATATATTTGACATCTACTTTGCCTTCTGGAGCAGACACACCCTGAGTCATCTTTGATATGGTTAACTCCTCTTGAAGTTTCAATTGAGAGGGTTCAACAAACCACATAGGATTCTTGTTAAGTATGGGTGCTAAGACATCATGTTCTTGTGTGGTGAGCAGGATATCTTAAGCAAATACTCTTGATCTGGGTTTCCTCCTTAAAACCTCTTCGCATAACTTCTTTAATTGTTCTTTCCTATCATTAATCAGTTTAAGGATTGCAGCTTCGAGGGAGTTTGTCTTCATGTTACCCAGTTTCCTTTGAGTATAACATTGCTTGGAGAGGTAATCCTTTATTTCCCTATCAGTCATGTATAGCGATTAGGATGTTAAGCTTGAGGAGCTTTAGGCAGTTGAGTATGGGGTAGTTAATGTAATTGGAGACTTGACTATTTTCTTTTCATAATCAGTCACATGAGTAGGATCAAGAAGTATATTTATCTTATTTACTTCTTCCACCATTGAATCATAAGTCATTCCAAAGACTTCATCTGCATCATAGCTATTATTAATCAAGAACATTGCTTTGATCATTAAGTCATCGGTTTGTGCCTTTTCTACCATTTCTTCCACTGAAGATTCAATCTTCATAGGGCTGTCTTTGATCATGGGTTCCTCAATCTGATAACCTCCCTCAATCTCCCCCTCTTCCAAGTTTATGAGGTTAATCATTTTCTTCAATTGTTCCTCAGCTTGTTCATGTTCTTCAAGAAATTCAGCTATAACAGCTAGACTTATTGGATCAACTTTTGTTTCTTTTTTACTGGCTCCTCTTCCACCATAGGCGTTTTACCCTTTGCCTTTTCATATAAATACCTCCTCTTCCTTGAATAAGTGTACATAAGTGGTCTGGATGAGGATGGTACAAAGGTTTCACCTTCTTTTTGCTTTTGTTTTATGTTTTGTTTCTCAATATCTTCTTATTTTTCTTTTGTTTCCTTACATAGTTTTGTAATGAGCTCTTTTTGCTCATCAGATAAGGTGATTGCAGGCACAATTTGCAAACACAACTCTCTTTCTAATGGAATTGGAGAGTGTGAAATCACCACTATGTGTTCTAGTGGAGGATTTGGGTCTCTCATAAACTCCCAGAATTCATCATCAAATATGAATTCTATAGCAGAATAGCTATCAAGCTCTTTGATCATGTCTTTAAGTTCATAATCTTGCTCATTGGTTTCTTCAGATTGTTCACTTGAGTTCACAACCATAGCCATGCTATGTTCCTTCTCCTTTTCTGAATCTTTATTATTAATCTCTTATTCTTCGGCTAACTCCACTTTAATCTTTTTAGCATTTCCAACTCTGAGACCCTTTTTGTTAAAGTCTCAATTTTGTTGTTCAGATCTGCTATGATGTCAGTTTTAACTTCAATCAAGTTCTCTTGTTCTTCCATGGTCTGTATAGTAACGGAATCAACATGCCTACTGATTCATCTTTAGCTCGTTTAAGGGCAGCCTCAAGTCTGTCTATCTCTTTGACTTTTTCATTCTTTTTTGACTCATATTTCTCTTTTAGTTCCTTTATTTCCTTCTCTTTTTCATCCAATTGCAGAAGTCTGTCTTGAATAATGCTAGATCTTTTGTCAAGCAACTTTTCCATTTTAGTAACTTTCACCAAAAGTTCTAAGATCATCTCATCCTTTTCATCAGGCCTGTTAACTCCTGATTTAGCAAAACTTTCAAAAGCACCTGCCTCAGATTGAGCTTGTCTAATAGGCATCCTGATGGTATGATCCTCCTCATCCGAAGATGAATTGGATTTACCTAAAGAGGTGGTAGATTCACTAGATTCAACAGATTCAAAAGTAGCTGGGGATGTATGAAATGTAGAGAATTGAGCTAGAGTATGGATTAGAGATGATCTGAAAGGTGATGCAATGTCAGCTTCTTAAACTAAAGGTCCAGTTTGAAGATCACCATCTACATCATCATGTGGTGACACTGTCCTTTGTTCTTCTTGAGATTCTTCAGCATGCTCATTAATATGTTGTTGATCAGGAGCAGCTTGTTGTTCTTCTTCATGAACATGCTCATCAGCAGGAGCTACATCTTCTTGATCATCAACTGCTTCTTCTGGATTAATTTACTGTAACATCCGTGGGAGTAAGGGAAAGAAGGTCCCAGTATAAAAGTTCCTGCGATCCTTTTTTTGGATATACTTATAGGACTTAGCATTGCAATGGGGAATGTCCGTCACATGTCCTATAGGCATCAACTAAGGAAAATCTTCATCAATAAAGCACTGCAAGAATCTTAGGTACGTAAGAAACATGTTCCTTTTTCCCACTTCAATGTTAGAAACTAGACCATTAAATACATAGGCTGACATATTGAATGGCCTATTTGTGCATAATGCACAGATAGCAAATGAAGCAGTGATAGGGATGTCATTCCATCCTATCTTTCTCTTGGATAAACAATGTTGGAATATGTGTATCAGAAACCTACATTGTTGATCCACCAACCCTTTTACAATTTTTCTTCCTTCAAATCCTCCTTCATACCCAATGTTGGAAAAGAATGTCATGATCTCCTCATCTTCATGTTCAAAAGGAGAGTTAGCATCATCACCAAATTGTAGACACTGTCTCACAGTTTGTTTAGCGATAGATAGGGTGTGATCATCAGTAATTCTTCTAGACAAGTTCTTGACACCATCAATCTCTTTTACTTCAGCATTACTCAACAAGGACCTTACGAAGCGTTCATATATAATAGGTCTCACAATGGTGGCATGAGCAATTCTAGTGGTAGAGATGAATCTGATCATGTCTCTAAGTCCTTTTGCTTCAGGGACATCTTGGTCTAGATACTCACTTACAATATGGAGTTTGCTCCACGTGAGATTAGCCATTGAACTCTACGTTAGAGACATATGCATTAGAAATTGAATCATAATCATTAAATTACACAATTGCAATCAAGTTGACTACTTCCATTTTGACTTTGTTTGGTCAAAATTGAAGAATCATGGGTATTGTTTCATAGAAATTTGACTTAACTTGAATTTGTAATGTCTGGCCAATATTGTTATGTTTTATATTAGTTTTTGATAGTCTTTTCTGTTTTGAATAATTTTTAGTCCTGAAACATGGGCTTTGACTTTGACATTATTGAGTTCATAGTTCCCCTGTTTATGAGATGAAACTATGGTTTTGAAAATCAAATGTTCATTATTGATTTTCATAATCATTGGTTTCATTGCACTCCAAAATGTCTATTAATCCTTAGTTTGAGTTTGATTTTATGATTCTTTTTTGATCTAGGGTTCTAAGTTCATGATGAGTTCGACTGTTAGGTCATTAAATTCATTGAGGATCACCTTATTCGATACTACTGATGTTGAGAATCAAAATAGAGTAGAAATGATGGTTGAAGAACACTAGAATTGGATGGTAAGTAATGATTTTTGTGATGAGTGAAGAACAGTGAGAAAAATCGCTCGTCGTACTTTAAAGTCTATCAAATTTGAAAAATATTAAATGACTCTTGTTAATCTGTTTAAATAGTCAAATTAATGGCTTTCACAAACTTTACGAGTTTCTAAACAAATGCGGAGGGTTATACTGTAGTAAATGCGGAAGAGTAAATCCGTCAGCATTTGTGTATTCTTATAAATGCGAAAGTGAAAAACTTTGTGTGACACCCTGTAATTTCAGGTTAACATTATTCAAACCGTTGTCGTTAACATTGACCCATACTCGCTAACACTCGAAACGCATACAAACACCACCACCGACATCGTTAAACAAATTGTGATAAAATACTAACGCGGGAGTTGGTAGAGGATTCATGTAAACGAGATTACCTAAGAAATCCTATTAATTAATAGAACTCGCTCATCTACGTCGTTATCAACCGAAACAAATTCGGGAACTCGGTACCTAAGTGCAGGGACTAAACCTGTCAATTGGCAAAACTGGGGCTGGGTATAAATACCCATCCACCAGCCCAAAATCCACCACATTCCGCTCTGTTTCTCTCTTACACTCTCTTCATCTCCATTTCACCATCCTAGCACCAAAACCACCCCGATCGAGCTCGTTTTCGCCGGATTAGACCACGCAACAGCT
>BJCO01780486.1:0-12194 GCA_018326465.1 Flaveria floridana | reverse complement strand
TGCAAGTGTTTGTTGAGGATTCAGATAAACGGGATTACTTAAGGAATCCTTTAGGTTTCATATGCTTCCGTAGCAAACACTGTATCGTTATGTAATGTGAAAGTATGTATTTTGTAGTTAATCAACGATGTAATATTTTGCAAAGGCTTTTATGATGAAATGAAGATGTCCTTTTTATCGATTCCGCTGCATTATTTTACCTAGTAATTATAAACTATATGTTTGATGTGCAATGAATGACCAACTGTAAGCGTCCCGGGAACGGGGCCTTACAAATTCCTAGAAAGAAATCCATCTTTCCCATTGAACACATTTCAAATTTCTTCCTCATGATGCTTTCAAAGTCTTTGCATATTTGGTTATTGAATAAACCAAGTATGATGTCCTTTCCAAAATTCCTTATGAACAATGATTTGTCTATGGTGCCTCTGGTGTAGCCATTCTTTAGAAGAAATTAAGACAATGTCTCATACTATAGCCTAGGTGCTCGATGTAACCCATAAAGAGCTTTATCCAATTTGCACACATAGTTAGGGTGTTGTGGGTCTTCAAATCCAGGTGGCTAACACATATAGACTTCTCTGTCAATAACCCCATACAGAAAGGCACATTTCACATCAAGTTGATGGACTGTGAAGTTCTTGGATGCTGCAAAAGCAAGGAAAATTCTCACGGCTTCAAGTCTTGCAACATGTGCAAAGATATTAGTGTAATATATCTTTTCCTCTTCTGTGTATCCTTAAACTACAAGTCTAGCCTTGTTCTTGATGATCAAACCTCTATCATCCCTTTTATTCCTGAAGACCCACTTGGTGCCAAAGGCACTTGACCAGGTGGCAATGGACATAGGTTCCATACCTTTTGTCTCTTAAATTGAAGCAGCTCCTCTTACATTGCTTAAACGCAACTATTGTCCTTTAAAGCTTCTTCCACCTTATTTGGTTCTATCTGGGAGAGAAGGCATGAGTATAAGCAGACATTCCCTTTATAAGTTTGTCTTCTAGTTCTCACCCCCTTCTAAGACATCCCCAATGATGTTTTTAGCTAGATTAGTGTTGTGAATCCTGAGTCTTGGAATCACATCTAATTGCAAAGATAGATCCAAGTTTAAAAGGTTCTGGTCAGGACTGTGAACATTGATTCTAGCTGTCTCACACTCATTTAATGAGGACTGATTAAATGAATGAGTGATAGCATCAATGTTGTTTTGCTATGAAACAGTATTAGTAGTTGCTTGTTCCTCTAGATTACTATCTTCATCAGCTTGGTGTTGATAGTTTGAGTTATTAGTCGATGAATTTTGAGGCTCCACTGATTGACAACTTGTTGAAGCTCCACCATTTCCTGTAATATTCAAGCTTTTAAGACTTGCAGTATTAGGAGCTTGTTCTTCATGTCTTCTTGGAGAAATTGGAATAGGTCTGGTAACTCGAACAGTTGATCATCAGAAAAGTCACTTTGAGTTCCTGTTCCAGCTGCAACATTTTCACAAGATGGTTTAGAATAGTTGGGAAATAATTCTAAGTCAAAGATATGGTCAGGGCCATTCCCCTTAACGCAAGGAGTGTACTCATTTACAACAATATTTGATGATTCCTCAAATTGTTGATTCTTAATGTTGTATACTCTATAGGCTTTAGAGCTTGAAGAGTATCCAATAAATATAGCATCATCCGACTTTTTAGCAAATTTTGCCAAATTGCCTTTTATGTTAAGTATAATACACCTGCTACCAAAGGACTTTAGAAAGCCAAAGAACGATGGCCTCTTGTTCCATAGCTCATAAGGGGTTTTTTCATGGGGCTTAACAACACAAAACCTTATCTGCACATAGCATACAGTGCTGACTGTCTCTGCCCAGAAAGTTAGAGGCAGCTTTGAATCATCTAACATAGTTATTGCAGCCTCAATAAGTGTCATGTTCCTCCTTTCAGCAACACCATTCTTTTAAGGAGTTCTAGGTTCACTGTATTGTCTGATAATCTCTTTTGAGTTATAGCATGAGTCAAGAACTTGATTCTTAAACTCATTTCATTGATCACTTCTGATTGTTTTTACCTTGTGATCAATTTGATTTTCGATTTTAAGAATAAAATATTTTAATGTTTCGGCGGTATCATCCTTAGTTCTTAAAAAGAATACCCATGTAACACTTGTAAAATGATCAACTATCACAAGGCAATATGATTTCCTTCGAATACCCATTATATTTGTGGGACCAAAAATATCCATGTGCAATGTGGTGATAGAATTAACTTCTTTGGATTTGTGCATTGCCTTATGTTGCTTTTCTTTTAGACAAGCAACACAGTTGTCTTTACAGAAAAAATCTTTTTCGGGCACTCCATGTACGAAGTTATTTTAAACCGGTTTACTCATGGTTTTAAAATTAACATGACATATTCTTTTATGCCAAAGAGTTGATTCATCACCATTTGCTTTGGAAAGAAAGCATGAAACTTCTCCTAGTGGGGAAGCATTGTTCATGTCTAGCTTATACATATCCCCTTTCCTGGGAGATCTGAGAAGCACCAATTCCTGAGGAATTGATATCCCAGGTTTAAGGATAATGCACTCATGTTTTGTGAAAAGAATTTGGTGCTTTTAATCACAAAACTGACAAACACTTGAGAGTGTGTTCAAGTTGTTTGACGAAGTGTACTTTGTCAACTTTTAACTTACCATTGGATATATTACCTCTACCAGAAATATATCCTCCGACTTCACCTCCAAATTAAACAGGACCTCCATTAAAATGATGAAATTATTGAAGAAGAGATTTGTTCCGTGTCATGTGCCTGGAACATCCACTATCTACGATCCAAATATTTCCATTCTTGTCATTTGGATATCCGTACACATAAGGTGAAGTGATTAGTTATTATTAGAAGCCCAGGCCTTATTGGTCTTGGGCTCTACGAATGTTGATGACATAATTGAACCAAAAAATTTAATCATGGGGTTCAACTATGGTTTAGGAAGAAGAGGTTTAGGCTGCAGAATGTTCTCTGATCTTCCATTTCATCCTATAGTTAATTAGTGTAGATGAGCCTGAAGAGGCTTGAGCAGCATGACTTACTTCCAAGGCTTCTCTGTTCTTGGAAGAAGTAATCACCACCTTTTCTTCCGAAGCAGTCTTCTTCTTGGAAGATTTCAAAGGATTCTTTTTATTCCTTT
This sequence comes from Flaveria floridana, assembly GCA_018326465.1. Classification (NCBI taxonomy): domain Eukaryota; kingdom Viridiplantae; phylum Streptophyta; class Magnoliopsida; order Asterales; family Asteraceae; genus Flaveria; species Flaveria floridana. Next base: position 9,017 of record BJCO01780486.1, on the reverse strand, counting down.
GTTTGATCTTAGGCTTGTCTTCCGAAGCTATTTTCCTTTCTGAAGAATGAGTTTCTTCCGAAAGCAACTTGGCTTTGGAAACGAGCTTTCCTTTCTTTAACATTTGCACCATATGTTAAGTTCCAAATATGAAACCTTCCTTGACTTCTTCTTTCTTAAAATTGTTTTCATAATGTGTGCTTGCAGGATTGTAGTAACAATCTTTGGCCATGTGATTATGCAAGCCATATATTATGCATTCAATGTTAATTTTAATGGGGCATGATGGTTGTTGTTTCTTTCACTTCTTGTCTTCTTCAATAGCCTTACCCTTTAACATCTGATTCTTCAGCTAGACATGAGTACTGGTACTACGCTCCTTTCCTAAATCAGAGTTTCTAGCCATTTGGAATCCAGCTGAAATAAACACACCCTTTTATCTAGGGTCTATTTTCATCTTGGACTCAGCCACCTTCTTAGCAGTTTTGTAAGCTGCTATTATCTTGTTCTTTCTGCCTTTGGTGGTCAGATGTTTATCCTCAGCTATGTGGATTAGGTTCTCTACCTTATCCTTCACTGTAGTGGTCACCATTATTGCATCATTCTTCTTCTCAAAGGGGAGTGGATCAACAGTTAGAACCTCTTGCTTATCAGTTCCATACCTTGGTTGTCTTATAGACATATAAGAATATGGTGGAGCAGTTTCATTGGTTCCCAATCCACTCTTATTTTGATAGCACACCTTTGAGTGAGAGGATGATGCAAGAATGGTGTTAGAGTTATGCTCTTGAATAGCATACTTCTCTGCTTTAGCCTCAGCTATTATTAACTGTGCATGAGCCTCAGTTAACTTAGAAACCAAATTTTCTATTTTAGTCCTGTAGTTTGAGTGTTCATGCTTTAAAGAGGAAACAGTTTTCTCTAACTCGTTAGTTTTTAGTTTGTAGTTAGATTTTGCCCTCTTGAAATCAGATTTTAGTATATTTAAAGACACAATATCATACTTCATTTCCATGTTGTAGTCCTGATACATTTTAACCTTAGTTATACAAGCAGGAGTACAGAGATGTTCAAATACCTTAACATCATCAGTTCTAGCCATAAGAGCTTGAGCATGTGTTACATCTTGCACCATGAAGCTCCAATCAACTTCCTGAGCAACAGCTGCAATTTGCTACTCAGTTTGCTTGGTTGCAGCCTTTGGGGTAGCATGATGTTAAGAGACTTGAGCAGCTCCAGGATTAGATGTAGGAGCTTTGCATTCCCTTGCAAAATGACCAAGTTGGTTACAGTTGTAAAATTTATCCTTTGACTTATCGAACCTAAACTTGGTGTTAGATGGGTTTTGGGGAAAGTGCCTTCCAGTTCTTTTAAAGAACTTCTTTGCTCTATAGGTTAAAAGAGCCATCTGTCGGACAATGTCCATGTACTCAACATCGTCTGGACTGAAACAATCTAGATAATCAAAACAGAAATGAAGATCACTAGAGTGTTTGTTTCCTAAAACAAAAGCATAACTATCCTGAAAAGGACTTTGTTGAGCTTGTTAAGACCTGGGTGTCTCGGGAAATATGATGTAAGGACCAGAGGAGTGACATGGCTATTGGTTGTTGTTCAAGTATGTCTAGGGCTGGGGAGTTCTTGACCCTTCAACAACATGTAGGGCATTGCTGATAGAAGGGTTTGAGCTTCTATTCATCTGATGGCCCTTCTGAGTCTCCATCTCTATACGGTATCCATCAAGGATCCCATATAGTTTAGTCACGGTGAGTGTTTTCACGTTCTTAGTTCTCTTGGTAGAGACATAATAGAAAGTCCATTCATAAGGAAGTGCACTCATGAATTTTCTTACTATGTCTCTCCTCTCAAGAGTAACTCCCACAGACTGATGAGATGTGATTAAGTCCTTGTATCTGAAGTATTGTTGGCTCAAGGTCTCACCAACAATGTAAGTGAAGTTTTCAAACTTTTGCTTCAGTATATCTTTCTTGGACTCTTTGGATTCTGAGGAACCAGAATACATCAATGTCAAAGCATCAAAAAGTTCTTTGGCTGTAGTGCAATGCTCAAAGCCTACCATTATGGAATTTGGTATGGCTGTAAGCAATACAGTCATTCCTTTGCTATCGATGTCCATCTTCTTGAAGTCTTCATCTAAGTAGTCTTCAATTTCCTTTTCAATCATAGTACCATCACCAGTTGATGATGCCACATTTGGCTTGTAAGGGCCATGAGTGACAGATCTCCATATCCGACTGTCATGATACTTGTTGAATCCTTTAATACATTGACACCAGTGTCTAAAATTATCAGGGGTGATAATAGGAGCCTTAGACATGGTTCCCATCTCAGTCTCAGAATATTTTTGGTTGAGTCATTTGAGTTGAATGAGTGAGTATGAGGAAATAAAGGTGATTTGGGATGGTTAGATCTCACAATCAAGAGCCTGGATGCTCTTATAACAATTGCAGGATCGGTGTTGGTCTCTCAACACAATATTTTCTCTCAAACTCATTAGGATTCACTCTTATGATGATGCAAAATCTCAAACTAAGTTGATGATAATATACTAAGTTAATGAGCACAGGAAATGTTTTTCAAGATACTTGTATGTATTATTTCTCAACTCAGTGTTTATAAGGTTCTTTGTAAGGCCCCGTTCCCGGGACGCTTACAACTGGCCATTCATCGCTCTTAAAACATATAATTTCATTAACTTTAATAAACATTACAGCGAAATCAGTGGAATAACTTTTCATTTCAATATAAATGCTTTTGCAAGTTAATACAACATTCATTACAAAATCATCATTTGTTCGTATTACAGTGCAAAAACATTATACAAAAGATTGCCATCCAAAAGAGCTGAGTAGCCACCCCGTGCCATCCTTAGCAACATTATCTGTCAACTGGAAACACATAAAAAGTCAGCGTTGCTGAGTGAGTTCTAGTTTTATAAATAAAATACTTTACTTTCTTTAAAACCGTTTCTTTACTTTCACGTAATCATACATCATACGTACACATAGATAATATCATTATTATCTTCATCATTCATTATCTTTACTTCTATCTAGGTCCTGTCAAACTTTACCCTCTTCATGGCACGCAACCATGATTACGGAGGTCGAGTGACAAGGATCCCATTTTGTACTCTGTTATTACATTTCGTTTGTTCATTACTTTCATTCGATCATTACTTTACGTTCGTTCATTCATCATACTTTCTTGTCATACTTACTCGTTCATCATTACCTCTTTACTTTCCATCACCCATAAACCTTACCCTTCTGTATCGTGGTACTGGGCCTAGGTCTACTATAGACCTTCTATAATGGTGCACCGCACCTCCTGGCCACAGTACCTAAGGTAAAGTTTTGGTGTACCATTTCCGTATGCAATACCCTTCTGTTTCATGGTACTGGACCTAGGCCTATCATAGACCTTCTATAATGATGCATCGCACCTCCTGGCCACAGTACCTAGGATATGCAGCGATGGTTCTATACAAATGGTCAATCACAGTGTCAAGCTTTACCCTCTTCGTGGCACACATCCACGATTACTGAGGTCGAAAGACAAGGATTTCATTTCAAGTCTGTTGCGACAACAAGGTCGCTCACCTCCTATATTTGCTTGCAAGCCTTTCTTACTCTCATTCTTTATTAATGCATGCATTCATTCATCATGATCCTCTTTCATTATCTTCCACTTTATGTTACATAATACTTTCGTTTCATTCTTTAACATAACACGTAAAGTCATGAAAAGATAAACATACACAATAATAAGGAACATCAGCATACATAATAGCATCATCATACAGGGCATCATCATACATACGAAGCATATATCATGCATAGACATGCAACATCATCATGCCCAATCTACCCTCTAAGACCTCAATGGTCATCTTACATGTATTTACGGGAACTACCACATCAAAACTTACATCTACACTTTTCCCTGAAAGTCAGTACTTTAGCTATGTTCCTCCTAGGTTACAACAGCCTTATTTGGGCGTATGGGCACCCTTCAGTCGCATGGCCTCTATGCGACTGAACATCATACGAATGGACCAATGCGGATGGACTCTATGTGAATGAACACCTAGTCATGCGAATGGACCTCATGCGAATGGACCTCATGCGGATGGACTCTATGCGAATGGACCTTATACGGATGAGCACTATGCGAATGGACACCCAGTTGTGCGGATGGACCTCATGCGGATGGACTCTATGCGAATGGACCTTATGCGGATGAGCACTATGCGAATGGGCTCTCAGTCGCATGACTCCCCATGCGACTGGCCCTCCAGTCATGCGACTAAACCTCAATTGTGCGAATGAACCTCAATCGCACCCCAGTTGGCCGTATGGCCTCCAGTCGGTCGTCTAGCCCTAACTGATGCAGAATGCAGTTCATCCCGAACCCAATCTGCCATTTTCGATCTCCAAGCTCATCCAAACCCATTCTAAGCCCAAATCAACCATCCTAAACCTTAGGAATGCATACTACAACACCATTCAAGCACTCACAAGCCCGAAATCAAACTCCAAACGCATCACACGCAATCACACCCAAATGGGTCAAACACAAACACATACAAAAATGGATTTACTATGTGTTCTAGTCCCAAATCAGTTGAAAACGAGTAAAATAGGGGTCCTAGAACTCACACAAACTACAAGAAGAAGAAGAGCTTCATCTAGACCCGCTACACGACGATTTGCACACTCGAATCCACCCGAACTAACTCTTTTTCTCTCTTTTCTTCCTTTTCTCTCTTCTTTCTCTCTTCTTGCGGAATTTTGGAGATGTGGGGAGGGTGTGGGCTGCCCTCCCCTCTTATTCTCCTTCTCTTCCGAACTTTCTCGCATTTTGACAAGTTTGGTCCCCCGACTTTGGACTTTATTTCTTTTCTTCTTTCGTCGGCTTCAATGAAAATTTCCGGGTGTTACATTTTTACAAAGCATACATAATAAGTTACATTGAGAAACTATATATACTACTATCTATACCCGGTTATACTTAAAAAACCAGCTAGAACTTACATCTAAACAAATACTACATTGCTAGAAGTAATGTATTTAAGATAAAATACTATCCTAGATTAGGTAGTCATGATAGGTCCATGACATACCTTTTGTTACCTACTAAAGTTGGTAACTGTACTAATGGATAAAAGATATACAGTGGAATAAAGTATGGTCAACTACATGGGCGTGGGAAGACGTCATGCAGTATCTCAGACCATACTTGTGTCCACTAGTCCATAGTTATATCTTCCGAAGGTAAAATGGGTTCGAAAGAATAAAGTCTTCTGAAACCATTTATACTTCGGAAGAGATAACTTCTTCCGAGACTTCAGCAAGTCTTCATGACTTCTTTCCTTCGGAAGACATTGTCGTGAATCTTCCAAGTGTTATACTTCGGAAGGAAAACTACTTAGTCTCGTAATATTTAGTTCCTCCTTCGGAAGTTCTTTATCTTTAAGCTTCAGAAGATCTTCAACTTTGCTTCGGAAGTACAACTTTGTCTTCGGAAGTCTTTGCTCAATTGTACTTAAAATCTTCTAAGTGTAGTTTTGATTACACTAGCCTTATTAGATCCAACAAATATGCTAGATTAAACACAAGCGATTTTCTTATGGTTTTAACCTAAGAAAAGGTGTCTTGATACTAAAAATAATAATGATCTAAAGACTAAATGTTTGCTTAGGGTTTTCAATTGGGATTTTGTTCTAACAAATAGTTTAAATAAAATAATGTATCTATTTTAAAAAAATTATTAAATAAAAGAATTAATTAATTAAGCATTTTAATTTAAAAATAATAATGTCTAATTATTCAATTGGAATTATAAAATATAATTAAATATTTAATTTAGAACAGTAATGTTTGAAAATTAAAGTATGAAAAATAAAATAATTAAATATTTAATAAATTGGTCAAGAATAATTAATTAAATAATTAATTATTTAAAATATTTATAAGATATTAATTTAAATTGATTTAAAATCATTTGGGTTTTATTTGAAATATTTTTTCGTAAGATCTAACAATTATAAATGAATTAATAATGTTTTATAACATTATAACCTTTTCTTTTCAAATAATATAAAGAAAGTGAAATTAAAGTTTTAAAATTTTCAGATATAATTAATATATCATGGAATATTATTATAGTATTTTTAGAATACTTTGATGGTTTTTTTAAATATATTAAGAAGTGAGGGACGCTTGGTTCGAATTCGATTCCCTCTTGGCCAAGGCAAGAGTGTTAACCAAATGGACCAAAGCCTTTATTTGATCTAAGCCTGGCTGTTAAAATCTAATCACCCACATGTAATTAAGTGTATGTGTATCAAGAATGACCTGATTTAGATATAGATTGATGATAATAGAAAGTGAAATATTCGTGCCCAAGAATAAAATCAATTCAAGATGATGATGTTGATAATAATCAAATTGATGTGTTGCGAAGCTTCGAGGAATGATAATGAATAGTAGCCCTTGATAAATTTAAACTGAGCTTGCTCATAAATGGGTGTTAGATCATGTTGCAAATTGTGATAAAAGTGAGAATCGAGGATGGTGTGTGTGCTTGGTTCAATCAAAATTGGAGTTGCAAAAGGTTAAAAGGGACAGGGTGGATGAGTAAGATATTTCTAGTCATAATAGGTTGAATTCATTCGATTTTGAATAAAACTAATTCAAAATGGGATTGGGGGTTTCGGGTTTTTATTTCAAATATTTAAGTTATTTCTAGTCATAATATTTGGTGTGTTTGACTCAAATATGCTTGCCAATGTTTTTTTAAACTGTAATTTAATTGCTAAATCGAGATTGATCTGAAACTGATTTAATTTTATGAATGAAAAAGGTTCAGTTTCGATTGCAGGCTTAGTGGATATAAAGAGACTTATAAGAGTAGTACTATGTATGTGTTCATAATGGGCAATGCTACAATCTATTAGATGTCTAGATTATAGAAGAGTGTGTCATTTATAACTATAAAAGCTAAGTACATGAAAGTTGTTGAGCTGCTAAGAAGCTTGACTAGTTGAAAACTTTCTTAGAGGAGCCGGGCATCAAAGAAATAGATTATTAGTTATTATGATTATGTAAGTGCAATGAATTTTGAAAAGAATCTTATATATCATGGTTAAAGCAAAACATTCATATGTGTTATCATTCATTCATGATTTACTCAGTGATGGTACTATTTAGTTGATAACAGTAGGGGAGATAGGAATATAATGGATATGTTTACCAAGGATGGACCATGGATAAACCGAAGCTTAGTGTAAGATTTAGTTGGCCAACCGCAATAATGTTGAGGATGTAGTGAAGAACAACTAGAAGATGTTGGATTAATCTTGATCGGTTTAAAGTCGAATCAACTGGTATGGGTCGGAACGGTTAATGTTACCGGGTCATGGATACGGGATATGAAGAGTATTATTTTAGTTACATGTTTATTATTAGTTTGTTGGTTCAAAGTAGTGGGTTAGTGGATTAGTGGTTTTCCTTTTCTTTAGGTGCAATAGTTAATTTTTCTATTTAATGTAATGTTTTATTATGAATGAAAATAACAAGAAAGTTCAAGTAGTAAACTGTGTGTGTTGTGTGTGTGTTTAATTGGGGCCTGAACCAACATTTGGTATCAGAGCTTGGTGTCTGCCGGTTTGAGAGTCGTCTTTCGAGAGAAAAACAACCCTTGGCTGTAGCGCAGAAGATGAGAAAGAAACAGTGTCGCGAAGAAGCACTAGGCAGCAAAAATGAGATGACAACGAAGGCAGAAAAGGGTTCTGGGTGAACTGAGAAGTGTGGCTGATCTTTGTGATCGTGTATACAAGCCTGCGTGGCTGTTTCGAGTGTTTTGATGTAGAGGTTCTGCGTAAACCGAACACCATTCTGAGTGAGACGGAAAAGATAACCTGTGTGCTGTGAAGGGTTCTGCGTGAGCCGTGAAGTGTTCTGTGTGAACTGAGGAGAGACGAGAAGAGGTTCTACGTGAACCGGTTCTATGCGAATCAATTCAGAAGAATGAAGTGATCAGTGTGATCGAAAGGGAGGTGCCAAAGAAGATGCAAGATCTGTGTAATCAAACATGGACGATCTGTGTGATCAAGGTGTGATTGGGTCTGTGTGATCCAAATAAAATCGATCTGTGTGATGACATAAGAAGAGGAGTTGTGTGATTTCCGAGTGAAATCGAGGAGAAACCAAGACAAGTGTTCTGCGTCAACCAGAAGAGGAGATTCTGTGCGAGTCAAGTGAGAAGAAAGAAAGTGGCTGCAGATCTGAGTGATTAAAGGGTTCATCCATAGGAAAGTTGAAAGAAAGATCTGTGTGATCAAGGGGAGAAGATCTGTGTGGTGAAGACGAACCCGTAAGCAACCGATATCTATGTGATACGCATATAAAATCTGAGTAGTAACTGCAATATGAGTGGGGTTGTATGATGCTGTAGAGAAGAAAACAAAGAGCTGATGTGGACTTGAAGCAAGAAAAATGGTAGAATTGTTTCTAGTGAAAGAAAGAGATTAAGGCGCTAGATATATATTTTGTTCATAATCTAGAAAGAGGCTGAAGCGGTGCATATATTTGGATGGTTGAAAAGTCAAAACAAATTGTGGTGTGTTTGGTGCAGTACGTAGAACACGAAAAAACGTATTTGGCATTTTTTGATCATTTGTTTTGACAGTGGTGAGCAAACCTATGAGATGGGAGAAGCAAATCCGGGAGGAGAAGGTGATAAGCTTGAAAAGAGCAAGAGATAAGTCGGATCTGAATGAACCGATCAATCAAGACACAAGTCGCATGAGTCAAGTAACAAACAAGGAACCTATGTAGTTCAACTAAAAAGTGAGAAATATGAACCGAGATCAAGATTAAGGGGGTGAATGTTGGATTAATCTTGATCGGTTTAAAGTCGAATCAACTGGTATGGGTCGGAACGGTTAATGTAACCGGGTCATGGATACGGGTTATGAAGAGTATTATTTTAGTCACATGTTTATTATTAGT
>BJCO01780483.1:0-17728 GCA_018326465.1 Flaveria floridana | reverse complement strand
TCAACCAGCTGGCAAGACTGAAGCTACTGTATGCTGACACGAAGAAAATGTCAGGCTGGTTTGAGGCTGCACTGAAACGGGAATATCTTACCAGATGCATGAACTTCAAACCTCAGCAGGCTACGAGGTACATCAGAAGATCTGATGTGAACCCTATCACTGGATGACCAAAGATTGTTCTAAAATGGCACCCTCCACGCACAATGTCACGTATTCCATTGAGGGAGATGCCATAAGATTTTGCACCCCATTTCAAATGGTGGTATTATGACTGGCGCACGGGTGAGGTCATCATTGTTTTGGATAGGGAAGGGAAGGTAGAGACGATAAGGGTATTTGACCCTATGTGGCTAACCAACTTGTCTGCTTAAAATGTCTACATCTTGTACAAGTGGCCATTATTTTTTGATACACAGGATATAGTGCAAGCACTGCAATTCGAACATGTCATACGTTTACGCTTCGCATTTAATATCCATGCTTGTGTTTCTAAAGAAGAACGGGCTAAGAGATTTGAGAAGTTTAAGAAGGAAGTCAAAGATTAGATAGAACTAGGTCCAAGGGGGAGTTTGTTGGTACACATGTCCCTAGTTCTAGTTCTAGTGAGCTCAAATGTAATAGACTTTCATTCTGTAACACTTATGTAATGTTTGAATATATGTAATGAAAAACTCTTCTGTGAGTGTTCATTGTTTATTGAATGTTATATCTATTAATATGATTTATTGTTACATGCTTATATGAACATGTTATATAGGTTTACAGTCGTTAGACATAGTTCTGTATCATTAAATGTTCAGGAATATGTTTAACTAAGTATCCTGATTCAGTCGCACGACTGGACCATGCGAATGGGCCAATCGCACGAATGAACCGGATGTTTGAGTCAATCGCACGATTGAGTCATAAGATTGACTCAGTCGTACGAATGAATCAATCGTACACTCACGACTGAGCCATACGCATGGCTCAGTCGTACGAATGAAAGCTGCAACCTATAAATACCACTTAATTCGTGGAAAAACGTAACACTTCGAGAATTATCAACCCTAGCCATTCCTGTTCGTCCAGAGAGTCCCTTCCAACTTCATAGAATGATTCTGATCGATTCTAATCAATTCTTAACGTATTCTAATCGTTAGTTTTGATTGGATAAACGTTCTCCCTGATTGGATCGCCAATCAAATAGGATTCCGCACTATTTGATCTGGTTTCACGTTGAATCAGTTAGTACTCTATCCGTACATGGTCCTAACAATACCCAATTGGCAACTGATTATTCATACAATACAAAATAAACAAGTCCTTCAAGCTAACAACTCCCTCACCTTGACCACGAGCTGTTATCGAATGGCTAAGCAACCAATGTTTGTAACGCAGCAGCGGGTCTTGAATCTAACTGCTCTTGGTTTTACTCGAGTTGAACACCCCTGTTCCAATCCTTTCCCAAAATGTTTTTCTCATGGCACCACTTTCAGCGTCCCTACTCTCCTCGTCTGGAAATGTGTGGTAAGCTGGCATTCCTGATATTGCTTCCTCCTCCATCTCCTATTTTGTATATATTCCAAGATAAACACCAAACAAAGCGATGGATGTTTTCCGCCAACGCCCACCTAGTCTGAATGTAACTGCTTCATCATCCCAAGGGTCAGAGTCTTTCATGCTAAATTTGAAAGATACTAAAAATTCAAGAGTTAGTTCATAAACAGAAGGTTTATTTTATGAAAACAAATGCTTCCACCGAATACTCAATAAATTGTTATATCTTTCGAGTTGTCCAACAGCCTTCAAGGTTTCCTCATCGGCTTGCAAATGTGACTTTTCAGCCCTTTGCAAGAGCCTTTGCAACCGGTCATGACACCATCTTTCACGGTTTCCTCCAAATTGTAAGTATGGATGGTTCATGATCCTGAAATTTTGACAAATCAGTTAAAATATACAAAACAAATTTTTGGAATAGTTCACCTATTTTAGGGACAAAAATGGTTTTCAAGAGACATGGCGCACTTTTTGTGAAACTTATGTTTAAAAACAGTTGACATGTTTGATTTTTAAGAAAAAATTGTTAAACATGGGGGTGTGTCTCTTGAAACGTGGGCTTGCGGTTAACATTTTAAGGTATGAAATTTCAACTCGAGCACGTGTGGTTTTGATTGTAAAACTTTGACTAAACATGGGTTTAACATTTTCTTGCTTGAAAAAAGAAAGTTTACATGTGTATCAATTTCATCATGTTAATAATTCAAGATACTTCAAAATATATATATATAGTATTTAGTACTACTTGTGAATTCTTGTAACTTGAACATGATTAATAATGATTTCACCACGAATTATGAAGATAGTCTTGTTAACAATAAAAAACATACTGATAACTAACTAAACATACTAATTAACACTAATCAACTTCAAGAAGAAACATGAACAAGAAGGTTTAAAGCATTCATCGTTCCATAATACGTTCAAGTACAAGTCTTTACATATAAATGCTAGGATTTCGGTTATTTAGAGACCTAATCACCTAACTACATTTAAATGACCATTACAATCATATGAATTAGTACACTAACCTCTTTGATCAATACTCTTGAAAGAACTTCTTGAAAAGCTGAAAGAAAAATGAAAATATGGTGAAAATAGAAGAGAATACGAACATTGCAGGCAATGAGCTTGGCTTTTAACATGCAAAATTGGTGGGGAACAAGACAAAAGGCTGAAAAAAAAGTCAGACGGTGTCATTCATTGTTGAGCACGGGGGCGTGCTCCCCTTATGCAGTTCGGTTTCAGTCGTTTGTTGTTCCATTTTTCAGTTTCGCTTGTTACGCAATTTACCCGGTTAAGTTTTATCACATCCAAATCATCAGAAAAGCTACAAAACTAGCCCTAGAATTCATTAAGACAAGCCAAGTGACAGTTACATTTTCCTAGTTCTTACGATTACATAATACGTTAAAAGCCGGGAATCTAAAACTGCAAAACCAGACTCCTTAACGCGCACTAGCGCACATGACACGTCACGAAATGCTTCTAGAAGAAGCCTCCATACATTTCATGTGGAAGGTTCGAGATGGGATAGTGTGAAGTGCGGGTGCTAAGTTTCGCGAGCTGACGATTGACATAGACGAGTTCCTCGCCCATTTCCTGAACTTTTTGGATAAGTTCAGCTAGGCGTTGAGATGCAATGAGGTTCATCTCAGTCAATTGCTTAATAACCTCGTGTAGCTTGAAGAAGTATTCTTGAGTTTTCGGTTCCCGTGTTTCAGAACGCAGTTTCTTCGTAGGATTCCAACTAGAGCTTCCGTGACTTGATTCTTTCATCTTTTCAGGAGGTTTTAAGCAGAAGTGAGTGTGATGAAAGCTTGGAACAAGTGTGGTATTTATACACAGGTCGTGAAAGGTGGTCACGGGGGCATGCTTGGCTAGGAACGACCCCGTGTTTGTCAAAAACCATCTTAAATTCGACCTACAATGTTCCAGAGTCGTCAGCGGAGATCGTGGAAATTTTTTTGTCAGAGACACGGGGGCGTGTTCAGTGGGGCACGGCCCCATGCTTGTGCTTGTGAGTCCTACAAAAAAATTTTAAAAAAATAGAAAATCTATGTACAGGTGTCGTGTTTCAGTTTCGGGTCTTCGGCGCGACCCTTCCCCACACTTAGTCTTCGTCGGGGCGGAGATGTAATTCCTCCGAGAAAATCTTGGTTGGTCTATTGTTATACGGTTTTTAAGCGATGTCCATTCACTTTGAAACTTAAACCGTCGTGGTTGTTAATTTCGATGGCACCATTCGGAAACATGTTTTTAATCGTGTATGGTCCAGACCAACATGATTTCAGCTTTTCAGGAAACAAAAGTAAAGGAGAGTTATACACTAAGACATGTTCTCCCACATGAAATCATATAGTGTTCTTTAAATGAGAATCGTGGAATTTCCTTCTCTTTTCCTTGTAAACCCTAGCATTTTCGTATGCTTGTTCTCTTAGTTCCTCTAGTTCATGGATTTGTAGAAACCGATTCTTTCTAGCAAGGCCTTGGTCTAGGTTTACTGCTTTGAGTGCCCAATAGTCTTTGTGTTCTAGTTCCACAGGTAGATGACACGACTTCCCATAAACGAGTTTGAACGGTGTTATACCGATAGGAGTCTTATAGGCTGTTCGAAAAGCCCATAATGCATCATCTAGCTTGGTAGACCAATCCTTGTGATTTTGTCCTATGGTTTTCTCAAGGATTCGTTTGATACCTCGATTAATGACTTCAGCTTGCCCATCACTTGTGGATGATAAGAGGTTGTAAAGCGATGGTTCACTCTATAACGAGCCATTGCTCTTTCGAGCTGGTTGTTACAGAAATGGGTTCCTCGATCACTAATCAAAGCCTTGAGGGTACCAAAACGAGAGAATAATTTCTTAAGGAATCTGACAACGTTTCGTGCATCATTGGTAGGTAAGGCTTGAACTTCGGCCCATTTTGAGACATAATCGAATGCTACCAAGATGTAACGATTGTCAAATGACACCAGGAATGGCCCTATGAAATCAATACCCCATACATCAAATACCTCGCATACTTGAACGGGTTTCTGAGGCATCTCATCCCGTGTCGAGATGTTGGTTGCTCTTTGACATGCATCACAAGTGCGTATCATGTTATGAGCATCCTTAAAGATTGTGTGCCAATAAAATCTAGAGTCGAAGACCTTCTTGGCTGTTAGGGTTGCTCCATGGTGTCCTCATGTGGGTCCTTCATGACAGTGCCTTAGTATTTGTTCTATTTCACTTCCGTATACGCATCTACGAATGAGTTGCTCTGCACCAATTCTAAATAGATACGGGTCTTTCCAATAGTAATGCTTAATGTCAGTAAAGAATTTCTTCTTTTGCTGATAAATCATTCCTTTGAGAAGGATCCCGCTTGCCAAGTAGTTCGCGAAATCGGCAAACCAAGGATGCTTATCGATTGAGGATTGGATGTTCATAAGGAATTCGTGAGGAAAATTATCATTTATTTTGAATTCCTCAGTTTGTGAAGGGCTTGAATCTTCAAGACGTGAGAGATGATTGGCTGCTAGATTTTCTGCTCCCTTCTTGTCGTGAATTTCAATGTCAAATTCTTGAAGTAGAAGTATCCACCGGATCAATCTTGGCTTGGCATCTTGTTTGTTGAATAGATAACAAAGGGCTACATGATCGGTGTAAACGATTGTTTTTGAAAGGATCAGATACGAGCGGAATTTGACAAATGCAAAAACTACCGCAAGAAGTTCTTTCTCGGTGGTGGTGTAGTTTTCTTACGCGTTATTTAAGGTTTTGCTCGCATAGTGAATTGGGTGGAATTGCTTATCTTTCCTTTGTCCTAATACGACTCCTACCGCAAAATTGCTTGCAGCGCATATGAGTTCAAATGGTAACGTCCAATCAGGGGAAACCATAATTGGAGCGGTGACCAGCCTCTCTTTTAACGGATCGAATGCACTAATGCATTCATTGGAAAACACGAATTGTGCGTCTTTCTCAAGAAGTTAAGTCATTTGTCATGTGATTTTTGAGAACTCTTTAATGAAACGATGATAGAATCCTGCATGACCTAGGAAGCTTCTGATTTCTTTCACGGTTATGGGATATGGAAGTTTGGAAATAGTGTCGAGTTTGGCTTGATCAACTTTGAGGGCTGCTCGAGAGATCTTATGTCCCAACAATATTCCTTTAGTAACCATGAAGTGGCACTTTTCCTAATTCAAAACAAGGTTAGAATCTTCACATCTAACCAGCATCTTTTCCAGGTTTTCAAGACACTGTTCAAATAAGTTTCCAAAGATGGAGAAATCATCCATGAAAACTTCCACTAAGTGCTCGATCATATCATGAAAAATTGCTACCATGCATCTTTGAAATGTAGCAGGGGCATTACACAATCCAAAAGGCATTCGCCGAAAGGCAAAAGTCCCATATGGACAAGTGAATGTCGTTTTCTCTTGATCTTTGGGAGCAATGGGAATTTGGAAATACCCTGAGAAATCATCGAGGAAACAATAGAACATTTTTCCACTTAGTCTCTCGAGTATTTGATCGATGAATGGCAAAGGGAAGTGATCCTTCCTCATGGCGTCATTGAGTTTATGATAGTCGATGCAAACTCTCCATCCTGTAACTGTACGAGTTGGAATGAGCTCATTCTTCTTGTTAGTTACAACAGTCATTCCTCCTTTTTATGGAACAACTTGGACGGGACTGACCCAAGGCGAATCAAAAATAGGGTAAATCAAACCGGCATATAGCAATTTGATTACTTCTTTCTTCACCACCTCTTGCATGCTCTGATTTAAACATCTTCGAGGTTGAATGACGGATTTGAATCTTTCTTCCATCAATATTTTATGAGTGCAAAAGAATGGGTTAATTCCCTTGATGTCCATGATTTTCCATGCAATTGCTCATTTATGTGCCTCAGCACATTAAGCAACTTGTTCTTCTCATCATTTGACAAGGCAGGTGAGATTATGACAGGAAGTTGAGAGGTGTTTTCAATAAAAGCGTATTCGAGATGAAACGGAAGTTCTTTGAGTTCTAAAACCAGAGGGTCTTTAATAGAAGGTTTGGCTTTAGGTTCTAGTTCTTGTTTGATGATATCAAATGCTTCTTGATAAGATGATGTTTCATCAACTTCTAATTCTAGAATTATTTGATTCTCACAGATGGGTTCAGTGGTTTAGATTTCTGTTAATTGAGTGTTGCAAGCTTCAATTTAACAAGTGTTCTTCAGATGGCAACTTTTTATTGAGTCGCAAACATCAATATAATAGAGTGAGTCATCATGATATTGAGGATGTTTCATGGATTGTCCTATGTCGAATGTTCCCTCCTCCTCATCCACTCAGAGCATGACTATGCCGGTGCAAACATCGATAAGGGCTCGAGCAGTTGCTAAGAAAGGTCGACCAAGGATGAGAGGAACATTCTTATCCTCATCCATGTTGAGGATCACAAAATCAACGGGAAACATGAATTTGTTGATTTTAACTAGGAGATTTTCAACGATGCCCCTCGGATATTTAACAAAACGGTCAGCTAATTGGATGCTCATACGAGTAGGTCTAGGTTCGCCTATGCTTAACTTTCCAAAAACCGCATAAGGCATAAGGTTAATGCTAGCACCTAAATCGGTTAACGCGTTGCTGACAGAAAGATTTCCTATTAGGCAAGGCATGGTGAAACTCACTGGATCAGTCATCTTTTGAGGTAGTTTATTTTGAAGAACTACTGAGCATTCCTCACTCAAAACTATGTGTGATAACTCTTCCAATTTCTTCTTGTTTGACAATACACCCTTTAAAAACTTAGCATAATTTGGCATTTGGGCTAAGGCTTCCACCAATGGCAGATTGATATGGAGTTACTTAAACAACCCCAGGAATTTACCATATTAGGCCTCCATTCGTTGTTGTCTCAAATGACTGGGATATGGAGGTGGTGGAACATAGGGTGGCGGTGGTATGTATTTCTTAGCTAGTTCTTCAACAATAATAGGTTGCTTTTTCTTATCACTTGCATTACTTGGAGTTTCGAGTTTAGTTTCTCCAAATATGGGTTTTAATGTAGGTAGATCACCTTGAGTGGTTTTGCCACTCCTTGTGGTGATAGCTTTGACTTGAGCATTAAGGTTTGTCACAGTGTTGCTAGGCAAAGCACCCTGAGGTCTTGTAGATAATTGTTGTCTATCTGACCTACTTTGTTTTTCAATGGTTTTCAATGATGCTTTGTTACTTTTGATGTCAGTCTCATTTCTTTAGAACCTTTCCTCATTTCTTCGATCAAATTTCAGGATGTATTCATCTGTGGCTTGTATAGTTAACAACAATTGCTACAATAAATCTTCCATTGATGACATTCCATGATCTTGGTTACTGCTGCTTAGTCCTTGGTATGGTGGTTTCTGTTGTTGGTAAGGTGTCCTTCGGTTGAATCCAGATGTTGATTGGTTGTTACCAGGTTCTCTGTAATTCGAATTCCTCCTCCAATTTGAGTGGTTGTTATATGAGTTGTTTGGGCCTCCTACGTAGTCAACATCTTCAACCATCATAATGCCTTACGGGCATTCGTTGGTATTGTGTGAGTTTCCGCATGTGTTGCATCGTGTTGGAGTTTTCTTTAGTTCGGCTTGCAATTGCTCGAATCGTTTGGTTAGGGCTTCTAACTGGGCTGTAATTATTGTTTCAGAGTCTACTTGATGAATGCCTTTAGAACTGATTTTGTTTCTCAAGGGATTATAAGCAAAGCTCTTCTTAGCTACTTTTTCTAGGGTTTGGTATGCCTCTATTGGCGTGACACTTCCGAAATCTCCTCCCGCACTTTGGTCTACAGCTTGTTTGTGTGCTCCGCTAATTGCATCGTAAAAAGTTTGACACTGCAGCCACAGATCAAGTCCGTGATGTGGGCATTTCCGAAGGAGACCTTTGTATCTCTCCCATGTTGCGTGTAATGACTCATCATCGTCTTAGCGAAAGCTTGTGATGCTGCTTCTCAGTTTGACAGTGCGATCGGGTGGAAAGTATTTCAACAGGAATTGTTCAGCCATTTTCGTCCATGTGTTGATGGAACCAGGCGGAAGTGAATCATGCCAGTCAATGGCTCGGCCGCGAAGTGAAAATGGAAAAATTCGTAGTCTAATAACATCGTCTGAATAGTTGTTGATTTTGAAAGTTGCACAGATACGAAGGAATCGTGAGATGTGAGCGTTAGGGTCTTCGTCTTGCAATCCGTGGAACTGAACAGAGTTTTCTATGAGTTGGATAATACTAGACTTAATCTCGAAATTTTTGGCCGCTATTGCTGGTTGGACAACACTAGACTCATAACCATCGATTGACGGTGTTGCATAGTGTGTCATCTTCACTTCCTCGTCTTGGTTAGCCATGTCTTCTTCGGATGGTGTATCTTCCGAGATGTCTTCTTTGATGATTGTTGTTGTTTATTGTGGTCTCTCGCGTAACCTTTTTTGGAAAAGTCGTTCGGGTTCCGAAAGAGCCGAAACAAGTTCAGGACTAGACGAGTGGGACATACACTAACTTAAGGAAGCATAAACTAACTAATGCTTAAAATGAATCAGGCAAATGTAACTAACCTAACTAAGGCAAACTATCTACCAAATTAAAATAAATTTGAACAAAAATATATTAACAAGATATAAACAGGATAGTCAAAAATTTAGATTGTCTTTCAAACATGTCGTGTGTCCCCGGCAACGGCGCATAAAACTTGATGCGGTGTGAAAGTATATATATTTTGATAAAGATTTTTCACACAGATTTAGTTTTAAATGGTTATTACTACTACTAACTACACACATAAAAGGCAAGTGCACCTATCCTGAGGTAATATAGTGATGGTAAGAACCGAGTATCAATCCATGGACACACTAAGCCTACTCAACAGCCTTAATGATTGACTATCAAATTTGATTTCCGTTTAGGAAAATGATAAGTGTCATTGATGTAAA
Organism: Flaveria floridana; assembly: GCA_018326465.1. NCBI lineage: Eukaryota > Viridiplantae > Streptophyta > Magnoliopsida > Asterales > Asteraceae > Flaveria > Flaveria floridana. The sequence goes on along the minus strand of BJCO01780483.1, from coordinate 8,239 downwards.
TTAGGGTTTTTTAGGGTTTTATAAATAGTAATAATAAAAAATAAAGTAAAACAAAGTTGAAACTTTTAGATTTAAATTAGGGGATAAAGGCTATCATCCTAATTAGATTACACTTATGTAACTGTGATGAAGTGGTGGTATGATTAAAGATACTGAATAAAGTAATTGTGTTAGTGTTTATAAAGATGAGTTAGCACGATTTCTCGTCTATTCGCTCTATAGTGACTAAGACCACGTTAGGTTGAGATTTACTGATTAGGTCAAAGCCCTATTAATGTAGGTAAATCTTTTGTTTCCTTTTTGACATACGATTTCTAAAAACATAACTTAATGTAAGAAAAAGTTGATCAGGTTCCTTTCCAACATACCATTAATTTTAGAAAACCATAACAATTACTGTAGATTTCTCAGATTAATAAAAGAGAACCTGTAAATGATCAAAAAGTTAAGGTGATATGATTTCTAATAACCATCTCTAGTTAATTAGCCATAGATTTATTATAAATAAAAGTTGATCATACGTTTTTCAACTGTGCATGACAATCACAATTATAAATCATAAGTATATAACTTCCCATTCAAATGTAGGTGCTACTCATCAAAAGTTTTTCCAAAACCATCATAACATTAACACAATATATATCACACCATTAGTTCATCACAAATTACATAAGTTTCATCCAATTAGGATGATAATAAGAGTTTAGCTCATGATGAGCTTGAATATAACAACAAACAACATAGAAGATAGATATGAATTTATCGGTGAATTGGAATAGTCAAACCGGTGATCCACAATGGATGATGTTTAGACAATCCCGAACTTCTTCCAAGTGTTGTATGCACCTCCCGAGCCTCCAAATAGTCTTCAAGACTTGATTCCCTATAGAATTCTGCAGAGTAACATCCCACCAAAAGCTTGCTAAAATGTTGAACTTAGGACTCTATTTATAGGCTTTCTGGAGTGTTTAAGCACGGCCCCGTGCCTAAAAGGCATGGCCCCGTGTTAGTACAATGCTTACGGAAGTTGGTCGGCTCGTACGTGTAGAGTTTGTCGGGCACGACCCCGTAACAAATGAGGCACGGCCCCGTGTTTGAGGTAGGGCATGGCCCCGTGCCTTATGGGGAACAGCCCCGTGTTCACTTTTAGGGGACAGTACTTTTTGTCCTGTCAGATATCCAAACACGGGGGTGTTTCAAATTTAGCACGGGTGTGTATTTCAAGCAAGGCATGGGGGCGTGCTTAATGAGGACGGCCCCATGCTTGGAATTGAAAGCTTGGATTTTTTCAATTTCTTGTCAAATATGCTTCTTTTGTCCATCTTGCCCTTTACAACACATGAAAACACAATTAAACGATTTTAAGTACATAATCATCATTTTAAGGAAGGTATTAAGGAACAATTGATGTGCTTTTGATAGTGTTTTTATATATAATTTGGAGCACATCACATATCAAATTATCATTTTTTATTTTCAATCAAGCATAATTTTAATAAAAAAATTTATTATTTTTATTATTTTTTTATTTTTATTATATATATATATTTATTTAACCAATTTCCCATCATTTTAGTCTCTATTTTGAAATTTTTCAAAAATACAAATGATTACATTTTTTATAACAAGAAGCTTTTCCACTTGTGCTAAAATATTTTCCGGCGTATGTTTTTATCATATCAAACACACACATGCTTGTTATAGATAGCTTCATCATTTTCATCCAAACATTTGATTTTGATTATTTCTTTTTCATTTTACTCCCCCTAAACTTTTAAGTTGACAAACTTAGAAGTTTATTTATGGTGGAAATAGAGTAAACCAATCATTATCAACATGTCTGCACACAGAAAATCATGCAAAGGTAAAAAATAAATCAGAATAAAATTCAACTATATACATAATGAATCATATGTATGCAGTGAGATCATATCAGTTAAGATCAGCATATTAAAATAAAATAAATGATGGATAGTTATAGACAATGATTAAATTCTGATCAGGTGTGTTCCAGTCAGTGATTTCAAATCAAAGGAGACACAAGATTTAAGGACAGACAATAAGTGTTTTTGGTAAAAGATTCAGCACACTTACTTTTTCAATTCTTGGATTGATTAAGGTTTAATTAGGTATGATATTATGTTACCCAAACTTAGACTTAGAGAGATCAACCATTATTAAGGTATGTAAGAAAGCACATCTTCTCAACTTATTAAGCTGACATATACTTATAACCAGATCTCGTGTTTATAATATAAGAGAATTATTATGGATAAACCATTTGATAATCTCTAAACCATCCATTTGAATGGATTGTGCATATTGGCATCTTTTTGCATCAGGGGAGAATATCCAGGTCTGTAATCACTTACAACAGAGGATATCTCAACATCTCAGTTCTATGATTACTCATAACAGAGATGTGAATAGATGCTTTAAACAGATCTCATGGTTATTCATATCACCACTAGGTGTGAGGTTTGTAACTTTACAAGCAATCAATCAGATTAGATAATACTACTCATTAGTACTAAGATGGACACACATACATGCATAGATGATTTAGTTTAATCATAAGAATTTACTTTTTCAGTATAATTGCATGAGTTTATCTATACATCATATCTGATCACGTCAAACTTTATTAACGAGTTAAATATGCAACTGATCAAAACTAATGTACTATCATTTCTCATATATTGCACAAACAGATTCATTTTTGAATAATATATGAACAAAGATACTATATTTTTATAATTTTCATTTTAAAATTTTCTATTTGCTTTTACTATTTTCTATTTTTTATTTTCTTTTACTGTTTCACACACACAATATATACAATCAGGCAGTCAACTTTGATAGTTTCTCTTGAAATTTTATTGTTTATATATGGGAGAGTGTTCTTTTCATTTTTATGATTCTAATACTAAAAGAAACTCAATCATGTTATTAAACATGATTTATAAGACCAATTGACTCGATCAAATACTCAAACCTACCTGGTAAGAAGGCTTTTGTAAATAGATCAGCCAATTGTTTTTCAGTTGATATTTGAACCAAAATGATCAAACCTTTTTAGAGTTAGCTCTAAGAAAATGATATCGAATTTCGATATCTTTTGTTTTGGAATGTTGGACGGGATTAGCCGTTATAAACATAACAGTTGTGTTATCAATGCAAATAGGAGTTTTAAGAAAATTGAACCCGTAATCTAGCAGTTGGTTTTGTAACCAAACGATTTGAGAACATCCTACTGATGCAGCAATGTACTTAGCTTCTGCAGTTGAAACGGATACATATGTTTGTTTCTTACATTTCCATAAGACGAATGTGGGACCTAAAAACTGACAACCACCCGTTGTGGATTTACAATGTTCACAACATCCCTCATAATCACTATTTGTATATCCACTTAACTTGAAGTTTCCTTTATAAGGATACATAACCCTAGAGCCGGTTTTCATTTAAGATATCTGAATATGCGTTTGATGGTAATAAGGTGAGATTCATTCGGGTTTGACTGATACCTGGCACAGACACAAACATCATACATTATATCAGGCCTAGATGCAATAAGATACATCAAGGAACCAATCATAGATCTATATAAAGTTTGGTCAACAGTTTTTCCTTTCGGGTCAGGTTCAATCTTGGTATTAACGTCAGTTGGAGTTCTGATAGACTGACAATCTTGCAGTTTAAACTTTTTCAAGAGTTTTTTAATTTCTCTTGATTAATAAAAATTCCATCTGTAGACTGCTTCACTTGCAAACCAAGGAAAAAAATAATTTCTCCCATAGAACTAATTTGGAAATGAGACTTCATGATTTCTTCAAATTCATTGCACAATTTTGGACTTGTAGAACCGAATATGATATCATCAACATACACTTGAACACATAAGAGATCATCAGCATCCTTCTTTATAAACATAGTTGGATCAATTTTCCCTTTTGTGTATCTATGTTGGATCAAATGTTATGAAAATGTATCATACCAAATTCCAGGAGCTTGATGAAGACCACACAATGCTTTACTAAGCTTGTACACACGATGAGGATATTCTGAATCTTCAAAACCTGAAGTTTGCGTGACATATACATCCTCAGTGATTGGTCCATACAAGAAAGCACATTTTAGGTCCATCTGGTACACCTTGAATTTCATATATGAAGCATAAGCCAAGAAGACACAAATTGCTTCAAGTCTTGTAACTAGAGCAAATACTTCATCATAATCTATTCCTTCTTCTTGGGTCTAACCTTGTGCAACGAGTCTTGCTTTGTTGCAAACAACAATACCTCTATAATCTGATTTGTTTCTAAACAACGATTTTGTGCCAATGACATTTTCTCCTTTAGGTAAATCCACAAGCTTCCACACTTCCTGTTTACGGAACTGTAATAACTCTTCTTGTATAGCCTCAATCCAACTATTATTCTGTAAAGCTTCAGTGATGTTTTTAGGGACAAATTCAGATAGAAAACATGAGTATAAGCACAGATTTGCATTTTCTGAATGATTCCTCGTTATTTTGTCATTCAATGGACCTATAATCTGGGACGTATGATGATTCTTATGAATACGAGATGTTGGAATCCCATCTTCTTGAACACGAACATCTAGATTAGTCTGGTTCAAGTTGAAAAGATGGTGCAATAGGTTTGAAGAATGTGGGTAAAATTAGGCACTTGAGTCGGTGAGTTGATAAAATAATCAAGGCCATCATTAGAAATTGATGTAATTCCAGACTCAGGATGAATAATTTCAGGACCATTTTTAGGAAAAGGTTATGAAACATTTGAATGATCAGAATTTTGGAGAATTTTCAGCTTGATGAGATTGTGATTAATCATTAGACTCAAAACAAAAGATAGAATCTTTGACGAATGAAAAGAAAGGGTAATCAGGGCTTGAATCATCCATATCATCAGAATCAGAATCATCACTGAAAGATCCTAGATCTCCGCCTTATTTCTTCTTTTCACCTTAAATTTCAAACAAGTTAGAATTGAAAGAGTTTGACAATAAATTTAAATCAAATAACCAAGCTGGACTATTTAAAACTAGTGGAAAAGAGTTTCAAGAAATTTAACATTAAATGTTTCAAGGATAACATTTGTCCTAGAGATGTAAACTCTAAAGGCTTTTAAAACCGATAAGTATCCAACGAAAAATCCATGATCAGATTTTGCATCAAATTTTCCTATGATCACTTGAATTTAAAATCAATACGTGATAACTAAAAGATTTAGAAAATCTATATTAGGTTTCCTGCCAAACATCAACTCATATGGAGTTTCTGTTTATCTTTCACAAGTAATGTACGATTCGGCACAAAACATGTTGTAGATATGGCTTCATCCCAGAAAGTGATTGGAATCTTTACATCTGCTAACTGGAACGTGCAGCAACGATCAAAGTTCTATTTTTCCTTTCAGCAACTCCATTTTTTGTGTAGTACTAGGAGCACTGAACAGACGAGTAATTCCTTTTTCTGCACAAGACATGTCAACATTGGCATTTTTAAATTCAGATTCATTGTCACTTCTAATGATTTTCACTTTTTGTTCTAATTGATTATCAACTTTAATGATAACCTCTTTTAATAATTCGGTTGTTTCAGATTTAACATGCAAAAAGAAAACCTAATAAAATCTTGTAAAGTAATCAATGATAACCACAATAAGATTCCCTTCCAATAGTCTGCACATTTATTGGACCGAATAAATCCATATGCAACATATGGAGAGGCTTGGAATTTGAGTTTATTAGCTTGGGCTTATAAGTCGCTCTATGTTGCTTTCCTTTCAAGCAAGCTATGCAATGATCAGTGGTAGCAAACTTCTTTGTGGGAATGCCTACTACATGATTTCCTGCAACAAGTTTGTTCATGTTCTTGAAATTTGAATGCTCGAGACGTTTATACCATAAATTACTTACATCATTTGATGCTTGAGCAATACGGCAAGTTGTTTCTGTAGAAGGATCAACTTAAGACATATCTAACTTGTATACATCCTGATCACGAACAGCCTTAACAACTACCCATTCCTTGCTAATCTTGAAACTTGGCTTCAAGATACAACAATAAGAGTCATCAAATAGAGTTGAGTAAGATTTATCATAAATTTGGGAAACACTTAAAAGATTAAAGTTCAACTGAGCACAATAGTTGACTTTATCAAAGTTGATAATCCCATTTGACAATGTTCCTTCTCCTGTGATCTTACCACCCGCAACACCTCCAAATGCAACATGAGTACCATGTTTAATCTTGAAATCTTGAAGTAAGCCATGGTTGCCTGTCATATACCAGCTACACCCACTATCAACATACCACGTATTAATAGGCCTTCTTGGGCGTACCTGCATTTCAAAGAAAACTTAAGATGAGTTATCAACCCAAGCCAAGATGGTATTGGCCTTGGCAAACTTATCAACAATGTTAAACTACTGAAAATAAAGTTTATTCGAATCAGGTTTCTTTTGATGTTTTATTTTCTCAATTCCTTTTCTTAGAAACTTTTTATCATCTGCTTAATCCTCAAAGGATTATAATGTTTTTCAAGATCATCATCAAGATAAGTTGAAGCATTTTTAGAAAAAATTTGCTTGCTAAACCTTCCATTGTTCATTCTCATAGATCATGGAATGAAATTGCCTTGTTTATACTGTTTTGATTTCACAGCATAAGACTCATCATAATCAGAATTGATTCTTCTAAGAGATCTCAAGCCTAAGGAAGGTTAGCTTGTTAACCTTTGAAAACCATAATTTTGATTTCCTTAAAAATATGGGTTAACATGACATTTCCTTGGCAAGTTCCTTCTGAAGTAACATATCTTAATATTATGATTTCTTTTATCACACAAAGCACAGTACTAGTTGAAATAACAATCTACTGTTAAGTGATTGTTCATATCATATATGTGATAGTACCTGTTAAAAAAACATTCAATAGTGTTATGATTGTACATATCACATATATCATAGTACTTTTCTTGAAATTTAAACAACTATTTGTTAACCTTTGATGTAGAAACCATATTTGATCCTTGATTTGATTTAGGAGTAGTAAGGTTAAACTATTGTTTTTTAGTTGTGAGTTTGTTCTAACGAAATTTAGGTTTTGGTTTTTGATCATTTACACTATTCATTGACTTCTTAGATACATATCTTTTATTGACAGCGGAAGACTTAGGACCTGAACCTATTTTCAGATCAGAGTTAGATTTGATCTTAGGGTTTAATGTTATTTCAGGAATTGTGTTCATGTTAAAAGTACCAGCAGACACAAACTTCACTGGATTAGGTTGATTTGTTTGTTTTTGAGTTTGAGAGGTTTTAGCTTTGGAATTTTTCATTCTTCTTCTTTGATTTCTTGATTTTGATGATGGTGTATTGCTTTGGGATTTATTAGAATTTTGAGAAGAACATGAATCATCAGATGTAATGACATTTTCTTTTGTTTTCTCTTTCTTCTTTAGATTTTGTTTGTCATTTGATTTAGCGCCTTCGTTAACACAATTTTCATGCTCATATTTTTCAATAACAACTTCATGACATCCTTTGAGAACAAATACCTTCTTATTCTTTGATCGTGGTTCATAAGATTAATTTTAATTGGATAACCATTTTTAATCTTTTCTAAGTCTTGTTCCTCAAATATCTCAACATTTATATTTTCTTCTTCACTTTCTGCATTAGATTGCACATTCTTTTTCTTATCTTTAAATGTTTTTAGTTTATCTTTATTTTCAAGTAAGTGATCATGCGTGTTAAAGTTCTCTGGTAAAGTGTTTGAGATTGATTCAGGCATAGGCTCATGTGTGAAACCTAAACCTGTTTTATCTTTATCTTTTCTTCCACTTACCAAGTGTTCTATAATTGTTTATGAACTTTTAACTTTAGCAAGATCAACCTGAGTTGCAGCATGAGCTATTTTCTCTTGTTCAAGATTTTTGGTCATCTCTTCAAGTTGCTTTTTAACAATTTCAAGTTCTTTTAGAGTTTTGTTCCATGAAGTTTGAAGAGATATGATCTTTTCATCAGAGATTTTATGATCATTTTTCAATTTGTTTTGCATTACTTCTTGTTTTAGTTGATCACAGATTTTGAATGAATAAGTTCTGTAATGCTCAACTTGATCAAAACATGCTTTTATGCAGATATGATCTTTTCATCAGAGATTTTATGATCATTTTTCAATTTGTTTTGCATTACTTCTTGTTTTAGT
>BJCO01780482.1:0-12834 GCA_018326465.1 Flaveria floridana | reverse complement strand
AATCGGGAGAGCCCCTTATGAGATGTTATATGGCAGAAAGTGCAGGAGTCCCATATGTTGGGGAGAAATTGGGCAGAAAGAGTTGGGTAGTTTAGAAATTGTACATGCTACAAATGAGAAGTTGGATCAGATTAAAGCTCGGTTTAAAGCTGCTCAGGATCGACAAAAGTCCTACGAAGATAAAAGGCGAAGGCATATAGAATTTGAAGAAGGGGATAGAGTTATGTTGAAAGTATCCCCTTGGAAAGGAATTATCAGATTCAGAAAGAGAGGGAAATTAAGTCCTCGTTTTATAGGACCGTTTAGGATCATAGCACGAGTTGGAAAGGTGGCTTATAGACTAGAATTACCTGATGAGTTGCAAGGAATTCACCCGACCTTTCATGTATCACAGTTACGCAAGTGTTTGGCTGATGAGAACACTTATATACCTTTAGATGATATAGAAGTGGATGACAAGTTAAACTATGTTGAGAAACCTACTGCTATAGTAGACAGGAAGGTGAAAAGACTGAGAAATAAAACCATTGGATTAGTCAAAGTGCAGTGGTCGAATAGAAAGTGGTCTGATTTCACTTAGGAAGCAGAAGATGAGATGAGAAGAGATTATCCCCAGTTGTTTAAATAGTCGGTTTCGAGGACGAAACCTATTTAAGGGGGGGAGAGTTGTAACATCCGGTTTCTAAATATGGACTTGTAATTATATTATAGTTGATATTAATTAACTAAGTTGAGTTTGTTTGATTGTTTTGATGTTCAGTCGCATGACTTGCATACGAATGAAGTTCAGTCGCACCCCTTACGTGCGATTGCGACTCAATCGTACGAATAGGAGGCGAATGAACTTCAATCGCACGATTCAGTCATGCGAATGGTCCAGTCGTGCGACTGGGTGTAAGGCGGTTATGTTACACATGTGAATAAGTAAGGCGGTGAAAAGAGATGAAAAGCAGATTTCTATCTGCATCTACTTCATTCCCCTGTTCTTTTTACACCCCAAACACCCCTGTTTTTGCCAATCGACTATGCTAAACTCCGTTTCGGTAAGTTTGAACATCACAGATCAATCCGGAGATGTTATAAGCTGTGTAAATGGTTGAATTTGATCCAACAACGTGTTTTAAATCATTGAATTGGTCTGGTTTATTTCTAAAATAAAATCCGGGAATTCGGATCCAAGTTTTTGTGATGTTTTGATGAAATAATGGTCCGAAACCATTGTAAACGATGTGTATATGATCTGTTTTGAATATGATATGATTTGGATGGTTAAAACTCAAATTTTTAGTGACTTTGGATCAAAAACGTCAAGAACACAGCTGCTGGTCTGTTTCAGACGAATGGGCTCAATCGCATGCCTCAGTCGTACGAATGAGAGTCTAGTCGTGCGACTGAGTGCGAATGGAGGTTCAATCGTGCGATTGGAACTCAGTCGCCTGGTTAGAAGGCCGAATGAAGACGGGTGAACACTGGATACGAATAAGAACTCAATCGTGCGAATGAATGGTTAGTCGTACGACTGAAGGTTCAGTCGCATGGTTCATCCGCATAGGTTCAGTCGCATGAGTACTCATTCGCATAAGTGTTCAATCGCATGAGGGTCCTGTTTAAGAATAAGTTTACTGAATCAAGGTTTGTTGCTTTAGATATACCTTGATTAGAGGAAGGACTAGTTACCTTGTGTACGTGGATTGTGTAGACTGTTGTGTGGAAGTTGATAAGGTGAGTTCTAAGCCCTTTTCAAATGTTTGGTTTTAATATTCGGGCTAGCACACATACGATCATAAATGAATTGAATGCTTTAGCACTAGAACTGTAATAATGACGTTTATATGTATCTAACAGCTTGTAAAGTTGTTAGGAGAAAATGTAGGGGTAATGAATGATTATCTGAACACTGTGAATCATTACGTGATGGTAATGATCCTAATGGGTCAGATAAGGAAAAAAAGAAGAGATGGTTATATGAACGTTGTGAATCATTACGTGATGGTGATGATTCCAATGGGTCTGATGGGGTGTCATGATGAATAAAAATGTGATAATATTGGCAATAAGTAAAAGAAATGTTTTTGAAATGGTAATGTGATGTAAATCTCAACAGGCCAGTTAGGGTAAGATGCCTGGGTATGAAACTGTACAGTTTGATAGGAGTGATGACGATCACTCAGCTTTGTGAACATCTTGTGGTGGCGACCCTAGATGATTAATTGGCATCCTATTGGATGAGAGATAGAAACTGGTAGTTGCTGGATGTGGGCAACCGACGTTTCTGGGTATAGTAACTGGTAGTTGCTGGATGTGGGCAAACGACGTTACTGAGTATGGGAAACTGGTAGTTGCTGGATGTGGGCAACCGACGTTTCTGGGTATAGTAACTGGTAGTTGCTGGATGTGCGCAACCGACGTTACTAGGTATGGGAACTGGTAGTTGCTAGATGGGGGCAACCGACGTTCGATGGGACAGGTCCAGTGGGACAAAGTAATGATAAAAGTTGAATTTATAATATTGCTAATATAAATATAACTTTTGTGTGTGTAAAGATGTTGTTAATGTTTTAATGAAAATTTGAACTCACCAGTTTATCTGATGTTTTGAGTATGTTGTGTGTGCTAGGTAAAGAGGGATTCTCTAATAATAGAGAAAAGCAAGTATGAGCTGAACGTGATGCTATCCCGGAATAGCTGCTGGCATAGGATATAGGGCTTGTTAATACTGTAAATAGGGCAATGTATAATTAAATACAAGTATACGTAAAATGTTTTAAAGGTTGGGTTAATATATAATATTGTTTAAAGTCTTCCGCTGTAAGTAGAAAGATCTGATTTGTGTTTAAAATATTAATCCAACTGCGTGACGTGCCTCCAGTGCCCTGTTGGGTTTAGGGCGTCACAGTGTAGCAGGTGGTATGGGCGTCCATACCACCTTTTTAAACAAAATAATAAAAGATTTTACCCCTTTTACACTTTCCACCCCTCCACTTTGGCCTCTCTTTCTTTCTTACAAAATATATTCCTTTTATTTCTCATTTCTTTTCCTTTCTTTTATTTGACAAAATTTTCCGGGTGTTACACCCTAACTCCTCCAATTCCGGGTGTTACACCCTAACTCCTCCAACTTCCTCTATATTTGTTCTTGTTTCCTTTATCATCCAAGTTCTTTTTCATCTACATCCATCGATTTCTACAAGGATCAAGGCATTCAAGATTGAACTTTGTTCAAAATCATCCATCTTCCTTCTTTCCGGTAAGAAAAATCAAGGTTTTTGATGTAGTCTCTCATCTAAGCATGTTTTCATCATGATCCATCATCTAACATCATGTTTTATTTGTTTCTTCCAATATACGAATGAAGCCTCTTGAGGAATCGGGACGTTCTTTTGCCGGATCATCAAAGTAAGTGAACCCTAGTTCATACGTGTAAGACTCTTCGTATATATTATGGTTAAATAGGAATAAAGATTAGGAAGATTGAGTAGTTGATAAGTGAATCTGGAAAACCTGACAGCTTACTGTGTGAAAATTTGGGTCAACTTGTTTTGGACGTAATTTGGTCGTAACAAATACAATTGGGTTAAACTTTTCATCTAAATTCAAGTTTAAAGAGTCCTCTGTCTAACCCAAGTGGTCTCATGTGTTTTTGATGTCGTTTGGTCCTCCAAAGTCAGTATCTAAGTTTAGGTGTGGAATCTGTCAAATTCTAGCAGAATGATAAGTTGTATTCATAGGGTCATATCTTCTTCGTTCGTGACCCATTTGAGTTGTTTATTCATCTATGAGTTACTTCCATTTCTTAGCTTTCCATTGACACCTATTATGCAATGAATCATAACCGTTTCAACCTCCGGATAATCTACACAAAACAAGTGCGCGAACAGCTAATCAAGCTGAATTATTTTTAAAAGATTAAGAACAAAGGGTTTATAACTAATTGACTAAATGGAACTTATGGTTGAGCTTAAAGGATATAAACTAGACATTAAAGGTCATAATAGTTAATGGTCATAATTAAAATAATGTTCTACGAATATGTACATCAAGCAGTTCTAAAAACTAAGACATTTAGATGGGGACAAGAGTTAGAACGCAAAAATTAGTTATGGACATAGACTTTCACTTAAAAGAATACTTTATTAAAAATAGTTGGAATAAACAATAAGGGCTATATTTTGAGGATTACACCCAACCAGGTCAGCTTTACCTTAAGCAATTCTTTTGTGTTTTGTGTTATATAGTATTCGTGCATATTGTGGATATTGAACTTTGCTACTTCAAGGTGAGCTTCACGACCCCTTTTAATTATGTTTTTTTGGGGGAAAAGCTTGCTCAAATGTTTTGTTATACGCCATGTCATAAACGACTTGTGTGTGATTTGGACCATAGGATCAAGTCTAGAGTTCTTGCAAATGTGTAATTTGTACTTGGACTGTATTTGGACTATATTTGGACTGTATTTGGACTAGACTGTCATGGAGAGGTATTGTTAGTACTAACGGGCTGACACCCCACCCCTGTTGTTGGTATGCTAGCTAAGACCAACTTGACCATGTGTGAGCCCTTGGGTGAATATAATCCAGTTATGGGCTTGGGCATGTCACTTGACTTGTATGATTACTATGGCTACTATGTTCTCATACTCATACACTCCTTTTATTACATGTGTACACGACAATGTTTTTGTACTTTAAACCTGTGAACTCACAAACATATGTTGACTTTTTTTAGCATGTCTTTTCAGGTAACAACGCGTAGGTGGAATGGATGTGGACTTAGATGAGACCACTCTCTCAGGAGCATTAGACTACTTTTGGATTTTTATTTGGTCTTGTTTATTCATGGTGCGTGTGGATTAATTATGACTGGATGTTTTAATGGTGTGTTTGTTCGGTCTTGGATTGTTTATCGTGTTTAGAATGTTTGTTTTGTTGTAACTTTTGGTGGACGTATTTCATTTTGGTTATTCATAATGGAGTGATTGTCCTTGACACTCGTTCGCATGTGTCGGGCGTCATCATGACCTATTGATGGAGAGCGCCTTATACTGATTCTCTTGTACCCCCAATGTGCTATGACAATCCCGTCCGTCACGCCCTCATGTTTCCACTATCAGCGGGGGTGTGATAGATTGGTATCAGAGCCATTGGTTATAGAGAATTAGTTTGGATTACTCAACCTAGTCTCTAATCTGAGTACCCACATGTAGTATGCATTATAGGATTATGTGTTTATCATTATACATGTGTATGTTATATGTGTTAAGTTCTTGTACATGGTAGATTGTTTTATGTTCTACTAGATCTTTTATTTATATGAGAAAAATTTTTAATACTTTTCTTCTAGGTCATGACATTCGGTGCTCATCCTATTCCTCATTCTATCATCGAGATCTCATCTGACACTGAGCACGAGGAGTGACATGATGTATTTCAAAAATAAATACATATAAGCTTGCCCCAGCTTATGATCTATTTCTATGAAATGTCATGTGAATATGTAGTGGATATAGGATTTATCAAGCAGTCTCACTTCATATCCACTAAATAGCCGTATTTCAGATCCCTCTTTTCCTCCCCCATTTTCTTTCAATTACCAACTCATAAGTCTTCTCATCATAGAATACATTGGAGATTGGCTTTGACTTGTGGGTTCCAGCAACCATCTTTCTTTTTAATGATTCTGTTGGTTTTACATTCAACTCTTGAAAAAACAACTCTTCTGTTCCTTTAATCTTCTTCATCCTATCTAGAGGATTGTTCAAGGATTTGTCTTTCCTTATGCATATAGCTTTTAGAGACTTCAAGTTGTTTGTTTTCTTGAACATCTTTAGTATATCTTCAAACTTATATCCTATATACATAGCATTATAATTGATCAATTCTAGCTCAGCTAATTCCTTCAAATTATGTATCTACAGGGAGTTCACCTGAGCAGTATACTATATGAAGAACTGAACTAGCCCTGAGATCCTTTTTACCATGAACATGTTCCAATCATTGTCACACTTCCAGGTAATTATTTTCACATCAACTTTGCCTTCCGGAGTAGACACACCCCTAATCATCTCTAAAGTGGTTAACCCTTCATGTAACTTTAATTGAGAGGGTTCAATAAATCATTCAGTGTTTTTGTGCAACATGGGTGCGAAGACATCAATGGTCTTTGGTAGTGAGTTGGATATCTTGAGCTGAATTTCTTGTTCTGGATTTCCTCCTTACAAACTCTTCTTCTATAGTCTTTAGTCTTTCTTTCTCTTCTTTCACTATCTTGAGAATTGTACCTCGAAGGGAATTTGTCTTTATATTACCTAGTTTTCTTCTGATGAATCCTTAATCAGAAAGATAATCTTTCATTTCCCTGTCTATCATGCTATAGTGTAACACCCGAAAATAAAAGAAAAAAAAGAAATAACAAAAAGAAAAAAAAAGGATCTTGAAAGAAAAGAATGAGGCCAAAGTAGAGGGGGTGTAACTGCAAAAAGTACAAAATTTAATATTTTAATATATTATGGTGAATGGCCACCCATATACCATCCATCCATCTGCTTTTTATGACCAAAGAAGAGAGAAGAAGAAGAAGACTGAGATCTTTGATTTTAGAAAGAGAGAGAGAACAACTGAATTTGGCCATGGTAAGCAAATTTTTGTATAATTGATTCGTTTTTAAGGATTTTTGACCATGTAACCGATTTTTACAAGTTCTTATGTGTGTATATGTGTTCAGGTTATGTGTATTGACATGTCTAGGTGTTAGAAATCCTTAAGAGTTCGTGTTTGAAGGAGAGGTGTTTGGAAAGCTGTAAAAGGTGAGTTTTAGATCCCGGTTTTACATGTTTCATAACTTCTTTGGGGCTAAAAATGTATTAAAATGATTTTATAATTATTACGTATAGATACTCATATGTTTTATGAGTATGTGATGATGTTTTATGGTTGTTTATGCTATGTTGATACTTAGAATGGTAGTAAGAAGCTTAAAACAGGATGGTACGATGATTTGGGTCTGATAGCAGCTTAGAAATATGTTTAACAGGTGTTCATGCACCTACATGAGGCTCAAGCACCTGAATTTGCCTTAGAAGAACTTTAAGTGGGGTCATGAGACCAAATAGGGCTCATGGGCCCAAAGTTATGGCCTGAAAATACTAAGTGTTGGCTCATGCGCCCAAATAGTACCCCATGCGCCGAACTGATACCTTAGAAATTCCAAGTATAGGTCCATGCACCTGAATAATAGCTCATGTTCCTAAGTGTTAGGCTCAGAAGCCTAAGTATACCTCATGCGCCTAAAAAGTGCCCATGCGCCCGAAGTGGCTCATGCGCCCAAGTGTTGAAACGCCTAAGTAGCCATGCTCCCGCATAGTTGAAAAATGCCTAAACAGGCCTCATGCGCCTACATAGTGCTAAAACTCCCAATACTTAGAAATTTTCTGGAATTTTGGAGAAAAACAAAATGATTAGAGTTTGACCCTAGTTTGACTTTATGGTTATAATTGTTTATATTATGCATGATTATGAGTTGTTCTTATGTTCCATATTATTTATTATTGTGTGACTTTACGGGTGTGTTTATGATCATAAACGTAAAGTATTATCATTAATAAAAGTGAAAGATTAATGATGAAGAAAAGTGGAACATAAATGAAAGAATCAGAGTCTTGCATGAATGGAGGGGCATGAGCATGTTGTCGTTAGCTCAACTGTGTGTTGTTTAGCTAACCCAAAAGATACACACAGGGTCAATCATTGTGATTGATGGGACCCTTGTAGCATACCCTAGGTGACTAGGTCAGCTTCGTGCACAAAGTTCGTGGTCTATTTATAGACCACAGGCCCATCATCAGCTTTCGTGCACAATTTTCGAGGTATTGCACATTGGTCCGGATGAAAGTGAAAGATAATGAAAAGAGTACGAAATGAACGAATGCGTATGATAATGAATGAAGTTATACCTTGTTGTATGTATGATAAATGCTCACATACGAAAGTAAAGAAAATATTTTATTAAAAAAGGGTATTTTATATATATAAGCTATATAAGGTATTTTTAATGTTTTTAAAACTAGAACTCACTCAGCAATGCTGATTTTTTGCATTTTTAGTTGTCAGGTAACTGTTACTGAGGATGGCACGGGGAGGTGAAGCTACTCGGCGGGACAAGGCTGACACCCATTCATATTTTGATGATATTTTTGTTTTGTAATGCAACTAAAAAATCTTTTTTTTTGTAACTGATGAACAATGTTGTATTGCTTAACAACAGCAATTATAAATGAAATGAATGGCTTTTGCTAGCTCGATTCCACTGCTAAACTAATGAAATATACAATGTTTTATGTAATAATGCGATAATTGTCCAACTGGAAACGTCTCGGAAACGAGGCCTTACATATAGGGATCAGGATATTGGGATAGAGGCACCTGAGACTGTTGAGACTATGTTGGAGTGAATGTGATTGGGGATTACATCTTCATATCTTTCTCAGTTCTTCTTTTTCATAGTCAGTGATGAAGGTTGGGTCAAGAAGTTTATCCATCTTGTTTACTTCTTCAACCATCCCCTCATAAGTCATTCCAAACACTTCATCAGCATCATAACTGTGGTTGATCAAATACATGGCATTAAACATAAGACCACCAGTCTGTGCCTTCTCAGCTATGTCCTTAACAGATGACTCAACCTTTGCAGGTCTGTTTCTGAACAAAGGGTCATCAATTAAGCTTTCTTGGTATCCTCCCCCTACATCTCCTTCCCCTAGGACAATCACCTTAATATTCTTCTTTAATTGTTCCTCAGCTTTCTCATGCTCATCCAGAAATAAAGCAATTGTAGCTAGGCTTCTTGGATCATCATTTTGCTTCTCAGGATGATTCCTCTCCTACATTACCATTTTTCCTTTGGCCTTTTCGGATAAGTACTTCCGGTTTCTGGAGTAAGTATGCATACAGGGACAAGAAGAAGAGGGTATAGAGGCATCAACTTCCTTTTTCTTTTTTTCTTGTTCTAGTTTGTCAGCTTCTTCTTTTTCTCTAAGCTCTTCACACAGCTTCATGATGAGTTCCTTTTGTTCATCAGTCAATGAGATTGCAGGAACAAGTTATACGCTTAGTTCTTCTTTTAATGTCATAGGGTTTGGGGAATCATAACTATTAGCTCAACCAGAGCTTTAAGATCTCTAATAAAATCCCAGAAGTCTTCATCAATAATGAACTCTCCAGAAGAATAGATGTCTAAGTCTTTAATCATTTTGTTCATCTCAGACACCTCATTAATTCTTTCTTTAGCAGTTTGACAAAACAAACAACCATGTCCATGCTTTCCTCTTCCTCCCTAACCTCATTTTGTTATGTTTGCTGAACTGTTTCAGTAATCCTCTATCTCTTTGATAGTGCTAGGTCATCATCATCATCACTGCTCTCAACAGAGACATCTTTATCATCTTTTGATTCCTTTTCTTTTTCAAACTTGTCATCCTTGTCTTTATCACTTTCATAATCACCCTTCTCATCCATTTCTTTGGCCTTCTTCTTTGATCTTAATGAGCATCTCAAGTTTAGAAAATCTTTTTGTTAGAGCTTCTATCTATCTATGTAGATCAGATATTATATCAGTTTGGACATCAAGGAGATTCTCTTGTTCTTCCATTGTAAGAGTTTGAATGCTTACAGCATCCAAGTGTCCACTGATTCCTTGTTTGGCCCACTCTAGGGCTGGTTTGAGTTTATTAATCTCTTTTCCTTTTTCTTCTTTATCATATTAATATCTGGCTTTTAGCTCTTTCAATTCTTTCTCCTTCTTATCGAGCTCAAGGAGTCTATCTCTTATAACTCCAGATCTTCTATCTAGAAGTTTCTCCATTCTGGCTACCTTAAGTAATAGCTCAGAGATCATTTCATCCTTAGCATCAGGGTGTTGACTTTAGGTTCTATACAACTTTTTTAAGGACCAGCCTCTAATTGTACTTGTCTCTTAGGCATTTGAAAGCCTGAATGATGATCCTCTTCATCCGAAGATGATTCAGAACTATCTGATGAACTGCTAGATTCACCAGATTCAGCAGATGTAGCAACAACGTCAGGTGATGGATATGTAGGAGATACATGGTGATGGTGGATATGAGATAATGGAGTAGAATCAACAGGTGATGCTCTGAAAGGAGAGGGGATATCAACTTCTTGAAATGAAGGCACAATGTGAAGATCACCACCTACATCAACCGTGGTGACACTTGCCTTAGTCCTTCAGCTGCTTCAACATGCACTTTAACAGTTTGTTGATCATGGGCAGCTGGATGATCTTCTACAATCTCATGCACATCAGTAGCAACATCATCATGAGCTTGTTCCTCAACACCAGGAACTTCCTCAGTTTGAACTTCTTCTGGATTAATCTGTTGTAAGATCTACGGAAGTAGAGGAAAGAAGGTACCACTATAGAAGTTCCTCGGATCTCTTTTCTTGATATACTTGTAAGGCTTTGCATAGTAGTGAGAATGTCAATCACAAGGCCTTCTGCTATAATATTAGGAAAAGCTTCATTGATAAAGCATTGGATGAATTGGGGATACATTAGAAACATGTCTTCTTCCTTCTTGAATGTTGGAGACCATGCCCATTGAACACATCAGTAGACATGTTGAATTGTCTATTAGTGCACAAGACACAAATAGGTGATGATGTAGTGATGGGGATGTTATTCTAACCAGTCTTCCTTTTTGACAAACAGTGTTGGAATAGATGAATCAAGAATCTCCACTGTAAGTCAACTAAACCTTTGACAATCTATTTCCCTTCAAAACCACCTTCATAACCAATGCTGGCAAAGAAGGTCATAATGCCATCTTCCTTTAGTTCTTGGGGAGAGTTGGCATCATCCACAAACTGTAGACACAACCTCACAGTTTGTTTAGATATAACTAAAGTGTGGTCATCAGAGATCCTTCCTAATATGGTCCTCACACCATCCACTTTAGTTACTTCGGCTGTTCCCCAGAATGATCTGATGAAGTTCTCATAGATGATGGGTCTAACAGTGATGGCATGTGCTACTCTTATTATAGGGATAAATCTGATCATGTCTCTTAAACCCTCAGCTTCTGGCACATCTGGATCAAGGTAACCACTAACATTATGGAGCTTGCTCCAAGTGAGGTTTGCTATAGATTTTGCAAAAGAGACACGTGTGTTAGTAATGTACTAACCATTTGTGTTATGTTTATGCTTATTTTCAATCATTTTTACTGTTTTGAACTTCTTTTTACACTGAAACATTGGATTTGATTCAACATTTTCAAAACTTGATTCCATTGTTCATCGTGGTTAACCTAGGGCTCATGAATTGTTTGTTCCTTGTTGTACACATTAAAATAAATTTCATTGAACTCAAAAATGTCATTGAAATACATTGGTCATGGTTAATTTTTGAATTTTCTTTAACACAGGGTTTTATTCTTAACAGTAATTTGATATTTGAAGTTTACAAATCCATCAAGAATCACCTTATTTCGATACTACTTTGGCTAAGAATTGAAGTAGAGATGAAATGGATTTGGATGGCCGATCGACATACAAGGTTAGAGATGGTTTTGATGATTGATGATGATTAGTAAGAAAAACACTCATTGCACTACATGTTCACTCAAATTTGAAAACTATTAATGACTCTCGTTAATGTGCTTAAATAGTCAATTTAATGACTTTCTCAAACTTTGAAAGTCTATGAACAAATGCAGAGGTCTTATTTCTTATACTATAGCAAATACGGATGTTTTTTAGTTGTACGCATTTTTTGTACTGTGACAAATGTGAAAGCACAAGACTTGCTATCATTTGACCTTATAACAAATGCGGAAGAACATTTGGACTCGTCTGAATTTAACTACAACAAATGCGGATGAACAATTTATTTATCCGTATTTCTTGGACATCTGTCCGCATTAGTTATTGTTGATGGATGTTAGTATTTTTGTTCTTTGCTTTATCCATCCGCATTAACTAATGTTCAAACACTTAACAAGACAGAAGAGTGTGAGCACATGTTTTGTTTTTAAAACAAATACACAACATTGTCATCCGCATTATTATATCAATTATATTTGGGAAATGTGGATGAGCAAAAATTATTCGCATTGAGAAATGCGGAAGAACAAAATTTTATCCACATAAGTTTTCTAAAATCAAAAACTTACCCGCATTAGGAAATGCGGAGGAATAAAATTTTATCCGCATAAGTTTTTATCCATGATACTTTAGACATTGTTGTAAGCATTTGTTTCAGCTACGGATGACTTAATGTGTCCGTATTAGTTTCACTTTGTTTTTTTTCTTGCACAAAAATTACCTGCATTGGTTATATGTCTGGGTTATGTTCATCCGCATTAACCAATACTCTTACCCACATTAAAATTTGAACTTGTCAAAAATTAATGTTTTTGCTGTGGATAATTTTGTTATTTTTTTGCACTGATGTTTTGACTTTTTGAAGATGTGTCTGTTGCTTTGACCTTTTATGAAGAAGTGTCTGTCACTTTGACTTTTATGAAGTTTTGATTGTAGTTTGGATTGTCAATTCTTGCTTGATTTGTATTGTACACTCGGTGTGATACAAATTTCCCAGATTTGATTGATCTTGGACTTTTGTGCTTTGAAATATCTGCATACATTAAGGTACTATGGTATAACTTCCATAACAACACTGCCAATTTTCAGATTTTATATTTTCATGAAAAGCAAGAACAGTACATTATAATTAAAATATTTTTGAGATTTTTGCAAATCTTTTATGTTTTTATGAGTGTTTTTCAAATCTTATATATATATATATATATATATATATATA
>BJCO01780475.1:0-14521 GCA_018326465.1 Flaveria floridana | reverse complement strand
AGGCATTCAGTCGTGCGATACACGCACAATCGCACACATTCATCCGCATTGACTCAATCGCATGACAATATTCATCCGCATGACTCAATCGCACGACACACATAATCGCATGGACTCAATCGCATGACACACACAATTGCATGGATTCAGTCGCACGACACACCCAGTCGCATGGACTCAGTCGCACGGATTCAGTCGCATGACACATCCAGTCGCACTGTTCAATCGCACGACAGACTCAGTCGCACGGCTCAATCGCACGACAGACTCAGTCGTGAAAACAGCAGATTCGCGACTGTAGAATGTGCAGATCAGCCTTCGGCTGCTCCGTGCATGACTTTCACACCACTAGGACTTTCAGAAACACCTATCTAACATATCTAAACAAGATGCACATGCAGAAAGACAACACACGCACCCATACGACCTCATGTGCTCGGGTTGAACCCGAGCACTCGAAACCCTAAAATCGCAGAAGTGAACAAGCAAGAAAGGGACAACCAAGGTCGTCTACCTGCTAGAAATAAGTAGTCTCAGTTGTAGCCGAGGTTTAACCGGTGAAAACACGACAAAACAGGGCGGTTTTGGTGCAAGGATGAGGAAGAAAATGGAAGAAGAAGATGATGAAGAAGAAGATAAGGAAATGAAGGCTAGGGCTGGTAAGGGGTTTATATACCTAGCCCTAGTTTGGCATAATGTCATGTTTGGTCCCTGCACCTAGCCCCCGAGTTCCCGAATTTATTTCGGTTGAAAAACGACGTAAATGGGCTAGTTATATTAATGATAGGGAATTATTTAATGTTATTTGTATTTTAAAAATGATGTTATTAATGACGTTAATATTATATAACATAATATATTTAATGATGTCGGTGGCGGTATTTTAAACGTTTTAGATGATAACGATGCAAACAATGATAACACAAGTGTAAAAGATATCCAAGCAAGTATGATATCCGCATGTATGGTTTATAAAGACGAGGAATGATCAATTAAAGAAAAGATAACAGAATCTCGTCAATTGATGGACCTTTGGTGACAGATGTCACACCTTACTGATATTACCAATCGATTTTTGTCAGTATCAAGTACCCTAAATAAGTATGATGATCAGTTGGGTAATCATGAGCAGGTGAATAAGCTTCTAGACTCTCTCCCACCCCAATGGAGCTTACAAGTGAGAATGCTGAAGCAGGAGAGAAACTTTGCTGATTACAAGCTTATGGATGTGATCAACAAATTGAAATCTTTCGAGTTAGACATGAAGAGAAGGGAATTAAACCAAACCATGATGCCTACATCTGTTTCACTCAGAATGTTGCACTACTATCTTCCATTGCAAGCTCTCCAATGCAGGCATCTTGTCAAGGCGGAGTGAATACTGGTGATTACTCTTGAGGTTGTGGTAGTGCTGGGAGAGATCAATCTAATCTGAAAGCACATGGTGAAACTTCATTTCCATCCGAGACAATGGCTCTTTTTGGTTTGTTTGTTCAGAGTTATGAAGCTCTAGTGGCAGGGAAGTTGAAAGGCACAGGATTGACGATGGAGGATATGTATCAGGTGGATCCTGATGATCTTGAAGAGACTGACATTAAATGGCAAATGGCATTGTTGACAATTAGAGCCCGAAGATTCATGGAGTGCACTGGAAGAAAGAACTTCGGAGGTCAAAGCTCTAACTCTAGACTGGGATTTGATAAATCCAAACTGAGGTCTTTCAATTGCAAACAGTTAAGACACTTCAAACATGAATGTCCATTGCCGATCATCACTGATCCTAGCAATTCAGGAGTTCTAAAGCTTGTTTCAAGTGGGGATAAAGAAGAAATAAAATAGAAGAAATAGACAGCTTTGATTTCTAACTTTGATTGGAGTGCTGAAGTTGAAGAGACGAGAGAAGAGATTAACCAAGCGCCGGTGGCTGAAATTATGGAAGGAAAGAGGAAGGTGAATTGTGAGGATGAATTTGATCCATTCAAAGAACTTAGAGATGAAGCTCAAGTATCTGTGAAGGTGAAGGAGGATGAGAAGGTGGAAGAAGGTAAAATTAAGAAGATAAGGAAGGAAGTAAGTCAGCCCACTGAGCAAGAAAAAGAAAAAGATGATATTGCTACCACTGTCGAGGAAAACAAGTTGAGTACTTCAGTGTGCCAATATGAAAAAGCTCTAGTAACAAAAAAGGTGGTGATGGGACTTCCTTATAAGGTAATTCAGGATGTTTGTTCTTTAGCTTACAAAATCAGGTTATTTGGGCTTTATAAAGCTAATCCTTTATTAATTGATAATGAGAAAGATTTAAAACGAATTAATGAGGAACTTAAAATAAACGAGTCTAAATATTTGGTTAAATTAAACGAGGCTTTGAAAAAGAATGATCACTTAAAACGAATAGTTTTGGAAAGAAATGTTGAGATTAACACTTTGACTGAAAGGGTTGCTCTTGCTGAATTTGAAACAAGCAAACTTCAGTCAAAGCTCAATAAATGGACAATATCGGGAATGAAACATGATGATTTATGTAAATCTCAATGGGGGGCTAGGATTAAAACCTGATTGGGATATGAAAATTCTAAAGTTTATCCTCCTCTTAGTACTTACTGTTATTCACCTATGCATGTTCCTCATCCTTCTAATGATTTGATCCAAATAGATACTAACAGTATGTCTGCAGGTTTAGAAGGTATGAATCCTAAGCACGTTCGTGAGGACTATGATTATGGACCGACTAGCGGACTTGGATGCTCTAGTCTTAGAACACCTGAATCTTAGCATTCTGTCTTAGATCATAAATCTAGTTTAAATTCTGTTTTTTATTTCTAGTGAATCTGTAACAGACTCTGTCTCATCGTCTTCTAGTGATGTTTCTATTTCATCTTCAAATGCTTTGGATTGTAATGATGCTATTTCTTCTGATTGCGTTAGTATTGTGACTGATTTCACTAAAAAGAGTAATGAGAAAATTAAAATTAATTGTTTTGAAAAGTTCTTTTCTCACCCAATTTCTTCTTTTACCCCAACCAAAACTTTTGTGTCAAACAAAAGGGTTACATCGTCATCTGAAGCAAGTACAAGTGGTACAAATACAACATGTATATCAAATGACAACTCATTTTCTTTTGTAAATACACAATTTTTTTTCAAATAAAAACAGACCTAAAGACATGTATGAGACATACAGTGACATTGATTCTAGACTGTTTGAATGTGATGAGGAAATATACATTGATAAAATCCCTACCTTATTGCATAACAAACCTAGATTAAAACCACACTATTTTTGATGTGGTAAAGATGATCATGTAGTTAAGCATTGTCCTGAGTTTCATCATAGACATGTTAATAGGAATTCATTTTGTAGTAGATTGACTCGATTGGTTTATAATTTCTTTCATAAAAAGCCAATCTCTCCAAAACCCAAAGTAGTTTGAACTTGGGTTCCAGTCTCACCTGGTTAATCTGTTCTTTGATATCTTTGCAAGAGTCATCCACTAAAGTTGTAAATAGTGTATGGCATGTTGATAGTGGATGCTCGAGACACATGACGGGATTAAAGGATTTATTAACCAACTATTGTATAATCAATGGAGGATATGTCGCATTTGCTGGCGACAAGAAAGGAGGGAAAATGGTTGGTCAAGGGGAGGTTCCCAATGGCTCTCTTCCTCTAGAGAAAGTAACTATGTTCCTGAACTTGCTCTTAATCTATTGAGTGTATCTTACATGTGTGATAAAGACATTCCGGTCCTGTCCAAGTCCAATGAATGTCTCTTTCTAAAAACAGAGGTTGATATTCCAGAAGAGTTGGTGTTAATGTGGGCTCCAATAAAGCATGACACATATATTCTCGACATGAGTTCAAGGGAGTCAACGTCTACAATCACCTTTCTTTTGTCCAAAGCTTCCACTTCTGAGTGTTTCTTATGGCATCGTCGATTGCGACACATTAATTTTAAAAATATAACAAATTAGTTAAAAACAATCTTGTTAGGGGATTACCTTTAAAGGACTTTTCAGTGGTTGAAAAATGTATGGCATGCGCCAAGGGAAAACAACATAAGAAACCACATAAACCAAAAACTAAAAATAGCATATCCAATCCCCTTGAGTTGTTACATACTGATCTGTTTGGCCTAATCAGTGTTAAATCAATTGCTAAAAAATCTTTCTATCTTGTGGATACAGATGATTTTTCCAGATACTCTTGGGTGAGATGTTTTGCCCACAAAAGAGAGGTCGCTGAAGAGCTACAGAAATTAATTCTTACAATCGAGACAATAAGCAAGAGGAAGGTTTTGGCGATCGGAAGTGACAACGACATTGAATTTAGAAATCAGATCTTTGATTCGTTCTGTGCAACTAAGGGAATTTTAAGGAAGTTCAGTGCTGCATGGACCCCTCAACAGAATGGTGTGGCTGAACGAAAGAATCGCACCCTCATTGAAGATGCTCATATAATGTTGATTGAATCCTCCTTACCCATCATCTTTTGGGCTGAGGCGGTGAATTGTGCTTCATACGTTCTGCATAGGGTGATAGTCAAGGACAAAATGAAGACTCCTTATGAACTATTTCATAAGAGAAAGCCTTTAATTGACTTCTTTCGACTATTTGGCTATTCATGCACCTTATTGAATACTCAGGCATAGAAGACGAAATTTGGTGCCGTGTCTGACGAATGTTACTTTGTCGGCTATTCTTCTACTCAAAAAGCTTATCGGGTATATAACAAGAGAACACGTATTGTTCAAGAGTCATTCTATGTTGATTGGCAGGAATCTAATTCCTTCGATGTTCAATCTGAACCAGCATGGTTCTTTGACTCCGATACGGTGTTTAATTCCTTTAATCTTTCAGTTTTCGACGATGATGCATCTATCTCCATGTTCACACAAATATATTCCTCCAACTCCATTACCTGTCATGAATATCTTCCAAGATAGAACTTTAAACATCATTAATCACTCACTTCAAGCCCTCCTACCATATCTACACACGATGCTACATCAGTTGATATTGCATCTTTTTCATCATCATTTGACCTTCCAGTTCCACCTGTTTCTATATCTCTTCCCTCATAACCTACATCTATCTCATCTCAACTAGTATCACCCATATCTCCAATTGACTCTTGTTGGATCTAGGAAGGATAGGACTAGATCGTTTTGTATAGGCTTAAAACTTTAATAAAGTCTTGTAATTAATGATTGTAACTGTCAGTATATATATATATATATATATATATGTGCATTGAATCTATAGGTTAACCCATATATATGTGTGTTGCTTTTTGATTGATGACAGGAAAAAACAATATACTTGGTAGGATTTCTAAAATTAGCCAAGTGTATGAAACATCTACGGATGAACAATAATGTTAATCCGTAGATATGTTTCTTACCAGACCAAATCACTCAAGTGGAGATTCCTACGGATGATCAAGGATTGCATGAAGTGAAGACTTCTACAGAAGACAAACTTCCTACGGAAGACCAAGTCATCTACGGAAGAGCAAGTCATCTACGGAAGAGCAAAACTTGTGCGGAAGACACGGCTCCTGCGGAAGCTCAGAACAATGCGGAAGTTCAGAACACTTGTATGATTTAAAATATCAACAAGTCAAACAAGTCAACCAATCAATAACAAATCCTAAGAGATCCGGTGTTTCCTTAACCGACTCAAAGCATCTATAAATACGAGTCCTAGGTTTCACATCTCGGTCAACACAATCAAGCAATATTACGGCTGTCAAGCATCATCATAATCGTGCAACCCTAGCCGCCGTCACATCAACAACAACATTAATTTGATTCACAGAAATCATTGTTCATAGTTATTTATAATTATATATTCTTTTGTAATCATTACTTGATAATTAATGAAATACTTTTGAATAATTATTGTCTTCGCATTTACTGTGTTTTTATGTTTGTGTTCTTCAATAT
Source organism: Flaveria floridana (assembly GCA_018326465.1). Taxonomy (NCBI): domain Eukaryota; kingdom Viridiplantae; phylum Streptophyta; class Magnoliopsida; order Asterales; family Asteraceae; genus Flaveria; species Flaveria floridana. Next base: position 8,576 of record BJCO01780475.1, on the reverse strand, counting down.
CAATTAACACAATTAAACTACAGTTAATGATAATTCCACGATCATTAATTTGATTTTATTTTAATACTAATAATTCTTGAATTGAGATCCTTGGATTCACAACTCTACCTTACCATCAGTCTCCCCTTTATCCACCCATCAACAACCCATTAGCCAACCGTCTTCAACCACCCTACCCATGTCCACTGATTTCAAAACCTTAAAAGATCATCCACATGATAACATCATAGGATCTATCACCGATGGAGTTCGGACACGGAGTCAATTTGGTTTGATTAACGTTTGTCTATTCTCTTGTTTTATATCTCAAATCATCCCGAAAAATGTTCATGCAGCTCTTCAGGATCCTTGTTGCGTTGAATCGATGCAATTATAGTTGCAACAATTTAGGAAACACAAAGTGTGGAACCTGGTCTATCTCCACCAAACAAATGCCCAATTGGGACGAAATGGGTGTTCAAGAACAAACCCGATGATCGTGGCATTATGGTAAGAAACAAATCCAGACTGGTGGTCCAGGGCTTTGCTCAAGAAAAAGAGATTGACTACACCGAAGTCTTTGCTCTTGTAGCCCGTCCTGAAGCTATCTGAATCTTTCTGGCTCATGCCGCCCATAAGCAGTTCAAAGTCTATCAGATGGACATCAAATGTGCATTTCTTTATGGAGACATTGACGAAGAGATATATGTGTGTCAACCACCTGGTTTTGAGGATCCCGACTTTCCTGACAAAGTCTACAAGCTTGATAAGTCTCTTTACGGTCTTCATCAAGCTCCTCGAATCTGGTACGAGACCTCAACACAATATCTCTTAAGAAATGGTTTTTCTCGTGGCAACATCGATATGACATTATTTAAGAATGAAGTAGATGGTGAGATGCTAATTGTATAAGTTTATGTTAATGACATTATTTTTGGCTCCACCAATACGAAGTTGTGTCAGGTGTTTGAGGAGGTCATGCGCAGTCGATTTGAAATGAGCATGATGGGAGAGATGTGCTTTTTCCTTGGGTTGTAGGTTGAATAAAAGCCAGAGGGAATTCTTATTCATCAGGAGAAGTATATTAAAGAGATTCTGAAGAAATTCAAGATGGATGATGCATCTCCTAAACTCACTTCTTTCACTGCTCAAACTTGCCTCACTCCTGACGAGAATGGGAAATCCATTGATCCTCATCTCTACAGATCAATGATCGGTTACCTTATTTATCTTATAGCAAGTCGTCCTGACATAACCTTTGCTGTAGGATATTGTGCTCGATACCAATCAGCCTCGAAAGAGTCTCATGAAAAGGCTGTAAATCGAATCTTTCGTTATCTTAAAGGCTCTTCTCGTTTAGGTCTATGGTATCCTTATGGTGGGAATTTTGACCTACATACCTATTCTGATAGTGACTCTAATGGTTGCAGGTTAAACAGAAAGTCGGTTACTAGAGGCTGTCAATACTTGGGAAATTGTGTGGTATCATGGCAAAGTAAGAAACAGACCACTGTTTCTCTCTCTACGGGAGACGCAGAATACATTGCTGCTTCCAGATGTTGTTCACAAGTTCTCTGGATCCAGCACCAGATGATTGACTATGGGATCAACTTTCTCCATACACTGTTATTCTGTGACAACGAAGCAGCCATTAGCATCGCCAAGAACCCTATTCATCATTCCCAAACCAAGCACATCGAGACATGGATTCATGCAATCTGTGATGCTCAGGAAAAGGGTTTTATTGATATTATCCCTAATTACACTAAGAATCAAAAAGTAGATCTCTTCACTAAAACATTTGATAAACCTCGTTTTTATAAATTGATCTCTATGTTAGGACTAATATCATTTTAAACCTCTTTTCCTTAAATTATTTAACGTACATATTTTTTATTACTTTTTACTTCTTTCTTTATTTTATTTTATTTTACTTCTTTCTTTATTTTCTTTCTTTCTTTTTCGTTCTGCTCCCTTCATAGTCCTTCTTCATTATTCATATAAAAATATAAAATATATATCAATAAGAAATTTCCACATCTTCCTTAATTTGTAGAAATTTTGGGGGATAATATATATTTAAATACTCTTCTTGTTTTCTTTTTTTGAATAAAATGAGAATACTGGATGATTTAAATAAGGTTAATAGTATTGTGCGGGATAGGCTTGATAGGTTCAGCCAGAAAGCGAAGTAGACGGTAATCTTGCAGCTTAATTAATAAGAACAAGAAACTTGATGACTTGGATTATTCCCTAGACATTTTTGGTCTTCACAAAGATACAAGTCCTTGTTCAAAAAGGATTGAGAACAACGTCATATCTCTGCATTGAGTCATTCTTATCTAAAGTATCTTTGCGTCTAGATCTTCCATCCTATCTTATAAGCTACATGCTTAATCATCTTCACATCTAAGAAGCCCCTTATTACATTATTTTTGCTCATCTCCTCTGCTATATGTGAACATTGACCTAGAGTAATGATCTCCCCTGTTGTACGATAGTACTGACCTGGAGCTCTCATCGGCACAAATTGATGATCTTCTTTGTTATACGTAAGTATAGACCTAAAGCTCTCATCTGTAAGACTCAATTGATCAACTCCTCTGTCATACGTAAGTATAGACCTAGAGCTCTCATCATTTGATGTTTATAAGGGTTTTCATTTTTATGAAAAAGGACCTTCATTGCTTCTGAGAGGAATAATCAGGCAGAGCAGGTCATTTGTTCAATATATCATGAGGACAGGATAAGTTTCTTTGCCAAATGTCTGTGGGTACTAGGTCATTCAATGTTTTCTTTAAAAGAACCAAAACATGATAACAGTAGCTGCAGTGCACTTGTCGAAACGAAGAAGGCATGAACTTAAAGGGATAAGTATATCAACAATCCTGCCAAACTTTGATTCTCCAGAAGATCATTTCAGCTTCTCATTCATATCCTTTTCACCGTTTGATTTTGTTTAAAAATACGTGAAGTGTGGTGAGGTCTTGTGAGGAAAATTTCTTTTGATTTCTTTTATTTTTGCTTATTTTTGCTTACTTTGTTTCAATTCTTTTCTAAATAATTATTCTTTATTTTATTTTAAAAAGAAAATAAAATTTTCAATTTTTTTAAGTATCCAACGAAACTATACTTTCGCTGGTAGTTTCGCAGGATGAAATTATAGCTTCGCTGGCTCTTTCGCACGTTGCAAGGTCAGTTTCGACCAGAGCTTTCACGGGCGAAACTATAGTTTCGCTGCCTGCGAAACTAAGTCCTATATAACTCAATTTGTGAAATTAATTTCTCATTTTCGCACAATCGAGTGTTTAGACATCCAGGGTTTTGCCGACTACATTTCATGCGAATCTAAGCATCTGTGTTTTTGATTATCTATTGACCTTTGATTTTCATTCACAAGTGAGTTTCAAACTCAGGACCTTAGTATTTTCTAGGTTTAATAGAAACATTGTGAGTCCATTCGATTGAGAATCTTCAGTACCCTCGCAGTTCTTAGTGCGAAAGTACCGATAGTCAAGCGAAACTGAATGAAAGTTCAATGGTTTTCAGCGAAACTGCGCAGTCATGATGTCCGAGCAAACTTAACAGTTTCGCTGATCAAACTTCAGTTTTGTTGAGCCGAATCTATAGTTTCGGCCTGTTGAATCTATTGCACTGTCCTGCCAAAACTAATTAATATTTGTTGCCAAATTATATTTTCCCTTGCTGAAACTAAAACTTGTCCAGCGAAACTATAATTTCGGCCAGTGAAATTAATTTGTTTTTTGTTTAATTTTAATCTTTTTGTTATTTTTCTTTAATATTATTGTTTAATATACCATTCTAATACGTTTCATCTAGTTTTCAAATTAAATGGCAAATCTAAAGTTTGATGAGAGGAACAACATTAGTGCCATCTTGGATGACACTCATCCAAAAGCTTCTGGATTTAGAGACTGCATTCGAGGGTTGCAGAGATCTCCAACTGCCTACGCGATCTCACATTCCCCTACTATATAACACTTACACATCAGGGATTTCTAGCGGACAGCTGAGTATGATACGAGAGCCAATTCACAGAGGATTGTGGCTAGAGTGCTGGAGAATGACCTAGTCATCACTGCTGAGGTTATATCGACGGTGCAGAGACTCGATGAGGATACTGGAGAAGAAGTCATATTATCAGATCAGGAAGTATTTGACGCCTATAGGTCAATGGGATATGCGGGACCTCCTTTTGGCATGAGAAAGGAAATCAAAAAGTCATTTCTCTCCAAGGAGTGGAGATATATAGCCCACGTGTTTATCATGTGCTTAGATCACCATAAAGTGGATCAGATGGGCTAAATTTGGACTGGGCAAAAGCCATGGTGGTTTGTTGTAGAGGGTAGAAGGCCAATATTGCAAGACTAATATTTGATTGCATGGCGGAGAATGTTATGGTGCTGAAGAAGGACAAGTGGTTGTTGTACCCTCATTTCCTTCAGATGATTATAGATGATCTCATTCCTAATATTTCCAGACATAGAAAGATCAAGAATTAGTACAGATGAACACCCGCATTTTCGCAGACTGCTGTGCTATTAGGCATGATTTCAGCGAGATGTTCACTCATCTCTGGGAAAACATGTATCCTTAGGAACGGTGGGGTTATATCAGGAGGGTAGTTGAGTCTGAGGATAAAAGAGCAGAAGAAACAAGACTCAAACAGTCTGAAGATATCAAGAAAATAAAAAGATATGCAAAGGAGAAGGATTATATGTTTAAGGATGAAGTTCATGAGATGGCATCTGAGGCCAGAGCTGAAAAAGAAAAGAGAGCTAAGAAGAAAACTAATGAGGGAAAAAAGGATTGGAGGAATAAACACTGACACTAAACTTTTACTGAGCCCTCAAGGACGGAAGGAAGGATTAGATTGGATGAGGATGTGATAAGAAACCTCTACATTCTCTGGCCAATGAGTTGAGCATGATTAAGAAAAAACTTACTAATCAAGAGTTAAGGGAAAGGCAGAAGGATGAAGTGATTGAGGGGATGACCAAGATGTTGATAGATCAGAACAAACTGATCAAAAGATTACTTGTAGAAGTAAATGATCTGAAAGCTGCAGCCGGCCTCCCTAATCAGCTAACTTAACATGAGTTAGATGATTTAACTGATACTTACAAGTACCTATTTCTACACATGGGTATATCTTCCAGGGGAGGAGAGGGCACATCTGGTGCAGCAGCTGAGGAAGCAGGAGGTTCAGCAATAAGGAAGGAGTCTGCTAATGTGGAGAATGTTGAAGAGGTGTTTGAGGATGGATTTATGGATATAGGATTGAACATGGAGGATATGGGAGGAGAAGAAGTATTCCAAGAGCAGTCTGTAGGTGCTGAGAAGGCTGATGAGAAAGGATTGATTGATGAGGAGGAGGATGACGAGTAGTTGGTAGATTATGATTCTAAACTTGAATACTATGAAGTGGATGAAAGACCACTGATCTATATGTTCAATAAAGGAGATGATGAAAATGATGTGATTGATATGGAGAAGGAGGACTAGTTTGTAAGAGAGAAAGAGCCTGAGGAGCTAACTCCCTTATTCCAGAGCATGGAAGTTGTTGGGCAAAAAGGAGGCTGATAAGAGGATTGTTAGCTGGAAGTATAACCCCGGCCTTAAAATGTATATGATAAAGAGGAGAGGGTGAGGAACTACTTACTTGCATAAGAGGAAGGCTTTCAAGACCTTGTATAAGTGGGATCTGAGAAGGTTGGCAATGCAGCCGTTATTGGATGCTGATCTTAGCGACAGAGCCAAACTACTGGAGAAGGAGATTAGGAATGGACTAAATGATAATTTTGAGTCGTTTGGCTTCATGAGAGCTAAAAGGAGAAGGTCAAAGAAAGACAAAGACTAGGAGACAGGCAAAGGGAGAATCATGCTAAGGGTGAAACCCCCAACGGTGAATAGGGTTAGACTGTCGAATCCCCTCCCCCAAAGACTGCAAGGTTTAGAAAAATGGTTCTATGATAACAACATGGGGGAGGCTGTGATTAGGGTGAAGGACGGGATAGAGTACAAACTGTTTGATCCTATGGACCTGTTCACTTTTTGTGATGAGGACCTGCTGGTGGTTTATGAGAACCATATTAATGTAAGGCCATGTTCCCGGGCACCTCACAGTTGGTCATTCATTGCACATAAAACATATATTTAAATAAAATATTGCAGCGGAAACATTCAAAAGATACATCTCATTTCATCATAAAAACTTTTACAACGTATTACATCTTTGTCATTTACAAAATGTTCATAAACAGTGACCTCTAGTTTAGAAACATTAAAACTACATCTAAAGAAGATTCCTTAAGTAATCCCTTTTATCGGGATCCTCAAGGAACACTAGCATGTAACACATTGTGTGGCAGCATTATCAAAAGGAGAATGTCATTCCAAAAGAGCTGAGTAGCCACCTCGTGCCATCCCCAGCAACACTACCTGCCAACTGGAAACACATAAGAAGTCAGCATTGCTGAGTGAGTTCTAGTTTTATAATAAAACATACTTTTCTTTCGTTAAAGTGTTCTTTACATACATGCGATCATACAACATACGTACACATAGATAATATTATTATTATCTTCATCATCTTTCATTTCGTACTTTTATCATTATCTTTCCAAGTCTTTTGCAACACAGAGTCGCTCACCTCATTAGCCATCACAAAGATTGCACGTCTTCCGAGTCTGTTGCGACAACAAAGTTGCTCACCTCTCTAGCAATCACAAAGATTGCACGTCTTCCGAGTCTATTGTGACAAAAAAGTCGCTCACCTCATTATCAATCTCAAAGATTGACCCTGTGTGCATCCTTCGAGGTAGCTAGCCCGCATCACAGTTGAGCTCACACCTGCCAGGGGTGTGCACCTCCATACATTTTCTTGCAAGCCTTTTCTTACGTTCATTCATTCATTTATTAGTGCATGCATTCTTTCATTTTATTCCTTCTTTCATTATCTTCCGCTTTACGTTACATAATACTTTCGTTTCATCCGTTAATCATACATGTAAAATCACGGAAAGATAAACACGTATCGAAACAAGGAGCATCGACATTTACAAATAATCATTCATCAGCATTATATAAGACCACATCATACTTGACATACATACATCGTTCATACACATGCAATACTTCCGTCATCGTACCCAACATAACTTCTAAGGTCTCAAAAACACTATTTGGGGCGACTGAGCATGCTTCAGTCGCATGGCCTCCATGCGACTGAACATAAGCGATTGGACTCCTACGCGACTAGTTCCTCAGTCGTGCGAATGCACCTATGCGATTGAGCACATATGCGACTGGGCTCCCAGTTGTATGATCTGTCGTGCGACTAAACATCCAGTTGTATGATTGAGGCTCAGTCATGCGTATGAACTTAAGTCGTCCTTCAGTCGTGCGATTGACCCTTCAGTCGCCTAGCCCTAACTGTGCAGCGACTTGAGTTTATCTCGAACTGCAGCCGTGACATCCGGCTTAAAAACCCTTCTAACCTCATTTCAAGCCCAAATTAACCCTCCCAATCCTTAGGGAATCATACTAGGACGTCATACAAACTCATACAAGTCCAAAATCATACTTAAAACACACTACACATGATTACACCCAAATAGGTCAAACATACACTTTTCAAAATCGGGTTTTATATGTGTTCCAGCCCCAAAATCGTTGAAAACACGTAAATGCGGGGTCCTAGAACTCAGAAAAGCAAGTTGAAGATGAGGAGTTCCGTTTGGACTAGTTGCTTGACAAGTTTCACGCCCGAATCACACCTTTCTCTCATTTTCCTCTTCTTTCGCTCTTTTCTCTCTTTTCTGTCTGAGTTTGCGAGTATGGGAGAGGGTAAGATCTGCCCTCTCCCTTAAATACCCCTCGTCCAGTCGCCCGAGCTCCAGTTGTGTAGGCTCTTCAGTCGTCTGAGCTTCATGCGATTGGACCATCAGTCGTACGATTGTCATGCGTATGAAGCTCCAGTCGTGCGACTCCATGCGTATGAAGCTCCAGTAGCCTGATATCCATGCGTCTGGGCCTCCAGTCGCATGACACTTCAAAGAAAGAAATTTCAAGGTGTTACAAGTCCACCCCCCTTATTTAGGTTTCGTCCCCGAAACCAGTTATTCCTCAAACAATTGTGGGTAATGCTGCCTCATTTCTTCTTCTGTCTCCCACATTGACTCAGATCCCTTCCTATGCCTCCACTGTACACGCACTAGAGGAACCACTTTATTTCTCAGCAGCTTCTCTTTTTTATCGATGATTGCCACTGGTTGCTCCACATAATTGAGCCGTTCATCTACTTCGATATCTTCCAGTGGAACAATCATATCCTCATCGGCCAAACACTTCCTCAGATGAGATACGTGGAAGGTTGGGTGAATTCCACTTAACTCATCTGGCAACTCCAACCTATAGGCCACCTCTCCTACTCGGGCAATGATTCGGAGAGGGCCTATATACCGCGGGCTCAGTTAGCCCCGCTTTTGGAACCGAATAATTCCTTTCCAAGGTGAGACCTTCAACATAACCCGGTCACCCACCTGGAACTCAATCGGTCTGCGTCGTTTATCGGC
>BJCO01780470.1:0-12712 GCA_018326465.1 Flaveria floridana | reverse complement strand
GAGGCTACACATCAGCACGGCTTATCATCCTCAAACGGACGGTCAGTCTGAGAGGACGATCCAGACACTCGAGGACATGCTTCGAGCGTGCGTGATCGATTTTGGAGGAAGTTGGGATGACCATTTGCCATTAGCAGAATTCTCGTACAACAACAGTTATCATGCCAGCATTGGCATGCCACCATACGAGATGCTATATGGTAGGAGATGCAGGACACCTGTTTGTTAGGGTGATGTTGGTCAGAAAGAGTTGGGAAGTATTGAGGTGATCGAGGCTACGACTGAGAAACTAGCAAAGATCAAAGCCTTTATGAAGGCAGCTAAAGATATACAGAAGTCGTATGCTGATAAGAGACGTAGACCGATTGAGTTCTAGATAGGTGATAGGGTTATGTTGAAAGTCTCACCTTGGAAGAGTATCATTCGGTTTAGAAAGCGGGGCAAGTTGTGCCCGAGGTATATCGGACCTTTCCAAATCATTGCTCGAGTAGGAGAGGTGGCCTATAGGTTAGAACTACCCGATGAGTTAAGCAAAATTCATCTGACATTCCATGTATCTCATCTACGGAAGTATTTGGCAGACGAGGATATGATTGTACCACTGGAAGATATCGAAGTAGATGAACGACTCAATTATGTGGAACAACCAGTGGCGATCATTGATCGCAAAGAGAGAAGGTTAAGGAGTACGGTGGTTCCTCTTATGCGTGTACAATGGAAGCACAGGAAGGGATCCGAGTCTACGTGGGAGACTGAAGAAGAGATGAGGCAGCATTACCCATATCTGTTTGAGTAATAACAGGTTTTGGGGACGAAACCTATATAAGGGGGGTGGACTTGTAACACCCGGATATTTTTATAGACGAGAAAGAAACATTAAACACGAATAAAAGAAGAAAATGTAATTTAACCTAAGTAGAGGGGTTAAAAGTGTCAAAAGGATAAAAAGAATAAAAAGTTGGTGCATAAAGGAGATATGGCCGCCCATAATCTCCTGCACACTTCATCTTATTCGGTTTTAGAGAGAGAAAGAGCATAGAATTCAAATTCTAGAGAGATGAAGAAGAAGAATTCGAAATTTAAGGTAAGAATTTGTGTTTTTAAGATGTTCTTGGCTAGATTTAGCCTCGGTTACATGCTTACATGTGTTTGTATGTTTGGTGTGTGTGTTTTTTATGCATTTTAGGTTGTTGAGCTCATAGCAAACGGGTTTGAAGAAGTCTTGCCTAAAAGTTGTTAAAGATGAGTTTCTAGAACCCCCTTTTTAACATGTTTTAACTGATTTGGGGATGGAAATGCATGTAAATATGTTTTCATAAAATGGATTTTTATTATCCGAACATGTATATGTGAATGTGTATGTTTTGGGTATAAGTTTGGGATTGATTATAGTTATGTTCATATCATAATGCTTAGAATGTTAGTACTAAGCTTAGATTATGATATATGATGATTTAGGGACTGATTTATGTCGAATAGGTGAAAGTTGGTTGCCATGCGCCTAAACAGTGGTCCATGCGCCCAATGGTCGAAACTGCCTAAGTGTGCCCAACCGCCCAAAACCCCATGCGTCTAAATACTGCTCAGCCGCCTAGGTACCCATGCACCTAAATCAGGCCCATGCGCCTGAATAGTGTCCAAACGCACAAAAAGGCCCATGCGCCAAAGTGTTAATGACTAAGTGTAAGACCAGACGCCCATATAGTGGCAAAATGCCTAAACAGGGCAGAAACGCCCAAACAGTCCCATGCGCCTAGACACTTAGAATTATTTCTGAATTTTTAGGAAAACCAAAATTGTAGGGTTTGACCTGATTTGACCCATGAGCTATGATTACCCATTTTAAGCATGATTATGAGATGGTTTAGGGTTATTATATGTATGATTGATGTATGGTATGTATAATGTGTTATCTTTTAATAGTATTCAAACGTATTTATATTATATTATATTATAAAATACGTTAAATATTATGTTATTACTTTACGTAATATGACAAATGAATGAAAGAACGTAAAGAATAACGTAACGAAGTGAAAGATAAAAATGAGAAGTAAAACGTAATGAATGAAAGAATGGCTTGCAAGCATATATAAAGGAGGTGCACGACCATGTTATCGTTAGCTCAACTGTGATACGGGTTAGCTACCCCAAAGGATGCACACAGGGTCAATCATGGAGATTTACAAGACCCTTTGGTATGCCCTAGGTGACTGGGTCAACTTCGTGCACAATGTTCGTGGTTTAATTACCACAGGCCCAGCATCAGCTTCGTGCATAATGTTCGGGGTATTACCAATTGGTTTTAATGAATGGGAGAGATGACTTGCCCTAGGTGACTGGGTCAGCTTCGTGCACAATGTTTGTGGTTTAATTACCACAGGCCCAGCATCAGCTTCGTGCACAATGTTCAGGGTATTGTTAATCGATTCGTATGAAAGTAAAAGAATGATGTAACGTACAAAAGAAAGTAAGAAAGTAAGAACCGTAAAGGAATGATGTAAAGTACGTTACGAAAGTATGAGAACGAAAGTAAGAGATAATGTAAAGTACGAAACGAAAGTATGTATACAAAAGAGAATGTAAATGAAATGGAATGAAAGAATGAATATGATGAGGAATATAATGAATGATAATGAAATATAATAACAATATTATCTATTTGTATGTATGGTGCACGATCGCGTATGAAAGCAAAGAAGGGTTTTAATGAAATTAAAGTATGTTATATTTTTATAAAACTAGAACTCACTTAGCAACGCTAACTTTTATGTATTTTCCAGTTGCCAGGTAAGAGTTGTTGAGGATGGCAAGGGGCAACTACTTGGCATTTTTGGGATGGCATCCACTAGTATAACAATGATGTTTTTGTGATGTAATACAATTATGATATTTTGTAACAGTTAACTGTATTGTATTACTTTGCAAAAGCTATCATTAATATATAAAATGGTTTTAATTAATTTCCTCTAAGATGTTTTGAATAAATGTATGTTTTATGTGCGATGAATGACCAACTGTGAGGTGCCCGGGAATGGGGCCTTACACGGCTTCACCTCCAAACTGCACAGGGCCTCCATCAAAGTGCTCAAATTGTTGTAGGAGAGCCTTATTTCTAGTCATGTGCCTTGAGCATCCACTATCCACAATCCATAGATTTCCATTTTTGTCATGTGGATGTCCCTGCCCATAACATGAAAGGGTCAGTTTTTGTTGGAAACCCAAGCCTCATTGGTCTTGGCCTATTCCATTTCAGGAGTAATTGAACCAAAATGAATGGATGATGGTCCAGCTTCACTATTTGAAGAAAAGGATTGGGCTACCGCATCATGTTTGATCTTACACTCCATCCTGTGGTTGACCAATGTTGATGAGCTAGAGCAAGCTTGAGTAGCCAGATTTGCTTCTGAGGCTTCTTTGTACTCGGAAGAAGTCATAACCACCTTTTCTTCCAAAGGATTTTTCTTCTCAGAAGATTTCAGGGAAAGGTTTTTGTTTCTTTGTTTTACTTCCGAAGCTCCTTTGCCTTCGAAAGAACTTGCTTCCGAGGACAATTTTGCTACGGAAGACTTAGAAATTTTCAATTTGTCTTACGAAGTCATTTTCCCTTCGGAAGAGTTATCTTCTGAGAGTAGCTTGGCTTTAGAGACAAATTTCCCTTTCCTTTTCACTTGGACCACTTGAAATGGTCCAAATGTGAAGTCCTCCTTGGCTCCTTCCTTCTTGGTATGACATGCATAGTGAGTGCTTACAGGATTGTAGTAACAATCTTTGGCCATATGATTTTGCAAGCCACTGAATATACATTCAACCTTCTTTTTATTGGGAATAGATGGTTGTTATTTCTTACATTTCACAGTCTTACCATCTTTTTCCTTTAGCTTTTGATCTCTTTTCTGAGGAAGTGAGTTGGTACTACTCAACTCCTTAGAGTTAGGATTTCCCACTACCTGGAATCTTACTGAGATGAAAACACCCTTTTTCTTGGGGTCTATCTTCAACTTTGACTCTGCTATATTCTTAGCAATTCTCCATGCTGCCTTTGCTATTCTTTTTCTCTCTTTGGTGGGCAGGGGTTGAGTTTAAGTAGTGTGGGTCAGATCTTCTATCTTACCCTTCTCCGTAGTGGTTGAATCATCCTTCCACTCAAAGGGCTGAGGATCAACAGATGGAACCTCTTGCTCTTCAGTACACACCTTGGTTGTCGTATAGACACAAATGAGTGTGGTGGAGCAATTTCATTGGTTCCCAACCCTTGCTTGTTTTGGTAACAATCCTTAGAGTGGGAGGATGATGCAAGAATGGTCTTGAAGTTATGTTCCTCAATGACATGCTTTTGTGCTTGAGCCTCAGCTATTACTAGCTTAGCTTGAGCTTCAGTCAGTTTGAAAATTAAATCTTTGATCTGAGGTTGTAGTTGGTGTGTTCATGTTTCAAAACAGAGACTATTTTCTCTAACTCGTCAATTTTCATTTTATAGTCAGCTTCAGCCTTTTTGAAATCAGATTTTGGGATATTTAAGGACTTAATATCAGATCTAATTTCCTTGTTATAGTCCTGATACATCTTAACCTTTTCAACACAGGCTGGGGTCCAAAGATGCTCATATACCTTTGCATCATCAGTACCAGCCATGAATGCCTGAGCTGGAGTCACATCCTGCACCATGAAGCTCCAATCTACTTCTTGAGCAACTGCTGCAGATTGCTACTTAGTAGGCTTTATTGTAGCTTTGGTTGAAGCAGGATGTTGAGTGGCCTGTAGGACTCCAGGATTGGATCTTGGAGCCTTGCATTCCCTAGCAAAGTGTCCAAGTTGGCTACAGTTGTAGCATTTTGCCTTGGTCTTGTTGAATCCAAACTTGCTGTTAGTTGGATTCTAAGGGAACTGCATTCATGTTCTTTTGAAGAACTTCTTGGCTCTGTAAGTTAAGAGGGCCATCCTCTGGATAATGTCCATGTACTCCACATCATCCGGGCTAAAGCACTCTAGATCATCAAAGCAGAATTGAAAGTCACTAGAGTGATCATTTCCTGAAACAAAGGCATAGCTGTCCTGGAAGGAATTTTGCTGAGCCTGCTGAGACTTGGGTGTTTCAGGAAAAGTAATGTATGGCCCAGTGGAAGGATTAGGCTGTTGATGGTAGTTTAGGTATAACTGGTACTGACTGGATCTTGGTCCTTCAGTAACGTGAAGAGCATTGCTAGTGGAAGGACCAGATATTCTGTTCATCTGATGACCTTTCTGAGTCTCCATCTCTACACGGTATCCATCAAGAATACCGAATAGTTTTGTCACTAAGACTATTTAAGTTCTCTGATCTCTTGATTGAGACACAATAGAAAGTCCACTCTTGAGGAAGTACACTCATGAACTTCCTTGTTAGGTCTCTTTTCTCAAGAGAAACTCCAACTAACTAAAGTGAAGAGATAAGATCCATGTACCTGAAATATTACTGGCTAAGAGTTTCACCAGTAATATAAGTAAAGTTCTCAAACTGCTACTTCATGGAATCTTTCTTGGAGTCATTAGAACCAGAGTACATCTGAGTCAAAGCATCAAAGAGTTCTTTGCCTATCTTGCAGTGCTCAAAGCCTACCATAATGGAGTTTGGTATGGTTGTAAGCAATACAGTCATGGCTTTGCTATCAATGTCTAGCCTCTTGTAGTCTTTATCTGAGTAATCTTCGACATCCTTTTCTATCATGGCACCTTTTCCATCGGGTGATGCCACCTTTGGTTTGTAAGGACCATAAACGATAAATCTCCACATTTGGCTGTCTTGATACTTGATGAAGCCTTCAATCCGTATCTTCCAGGATATGAAATTTTCAGGAGTAATGATAGGAGCTTTAGTCATCGTTCCCATTTCAAATTCTGGAGATTTCTGGTTCGTGGCCATTTTGAGTGGGATGAGTGTATGAGTGAAGAGTCAAGATGATTTGGGATGGTAAGATCTCACAATCAAGAGCCTGGATGCTCTGATACCAATTGCAGGATCATTACAAATCACTCAACACAATGATTCTCTCTTAAACTCACTTGATATCACTCGGATGATGATAACAGAATGCTCTAAGAGTTGATAGTAATATATTAAGCAAGCAAGACACGAAGATAAGTTTTTCAAGATACTTGTATATATTAATTCTCAACTCAAAGATTACAAGACTCTGTGTTAGCACTTGTTCTAATGAGCTTACAAGTAGAACTATATATACTACTATCTACAGCCGGTTATACTTGGAAAACCAGCTGGAAAATACAATTAGATAAAATAGTATAGTTGCTAGAAGTATGTTAACTAAGATCAAGTATTATCCTAGAGTTTGGTAGTCATGACAAGTCCATGACTTACCTTTTGTCACCAACTAAGTATGGTGACTGTACTAATCTAAGATGGATGAACAGTGGATAAAGTAAGGTCAAACATACCCACATGGAGAAGCTCCATGCAGTCTGTTAGTAAAGTAGTTGACTATACTGATAGGTACCTTACTTTTGTCCACTAGTCACAGTTGGTTCTTCCAAAGGTAAGTGTACTTCGGAAGACATGAAGTCTTCTGAAGTCAATTTGGCTTCGGAAGAAACAACTTCTTCAGAATCAGCTGCTTCCTATCTTGGTCTTCATGGTACTTCTGAAGAGTAACTCTCTTCGGAAGTTCTTCTTGCTTGGCTTCGGAAGGCTTTTGACTTAGCTTAGGAAATGTAGCATTGTCTTCGGAAGTCCATTGTAGATGTACCAAAATAAAGCTAAGTATTGGGTTTTGGTTGCACCAACCTCATCATACCTAACAATATATATATTATTTTCTTGAAAAACCAATTCTTGTGTTTATTAACTTAGCATATTATCATCAACTTAGCTAGAGATTCTACATCATCAAACGAGTGAGACTTAGTGAGTTTGTGAGGAAACTATTATGTTGTGAAACAAACACCGATCCCGCATGAAAAATAATTAACTTGATATAACTTAAATGAGAACATACCTTATAACTATCTACGATAATCTAATGTAGAGTCCCCCTACCGTGCTTCTACTCGAGCAAAAACGACTATTAACAGCATCTAGTAGGGTATTGAGTGCTCGAGATTTCCTTTATAATAGAGTGTTCTCATGAAAACTTATATTCTAAAGGAAACCTATTAGCTTCTATTTATAGCAAGCATGCAGGCAACTGAATTCCATTCTTCCATCGATGTGGATGAAAGGGAGCAGCCTGGCTGCTTGCTTACTATTGATTAGGCTTGTTTCCTTACTTATAATTAGTTCAGCTGCTTACTTTATTTTTCCTCATAACTTTTAAACTGTAAAGTTCTATAAAATTTAGAATACGTCACTGGGACGACCTTATTTTTCTCTACAAAACGACCTAAGTTTAGTTAAAACAAAGTAAGATCAAATATTAATTATTTTATTATTATTTAATGGTTTCTTAAAATAGTAAAATCTTGACGTCACATGCCATCATCCAAATAGTGAAGACAAGACTTGAGAATGGTGAAGTTTATAAAGGCTGAGGATGGAAAGGTCTTTGTGAAGGAGAGAGACATCAAGGTGAGATAGAGAACTTACTTCAATAACCTTTTCAATGTAAGGAGCCCTAATCAACAAACAAAGATCGATCAAACAACTCAAACAACGCAACAAAACTAGTGTTATTGTAGAAGCATCACAGTCAATGAAGTTACGAGATCTCTTAAGATAATGGGGAGGGCTAAGGCAGTGGGGCCAGACAATATACCGATTGAAGTGTGGAAGTGCCTGGGAGATGAGGGACTGCAATGGCTAATAGAGTTATTCAACAATATCTTCAAGACCGGAATGATGTCAGAGCAGTGGAGAAGCAGTGTCATAGTCTCCATATATAAGAAAAAAAGGAGATGTCCAAGGTTGCATAAACTACAGATGAATAAAGCTCTTGAGTCACATGATGAAACTATGGGAAAGAGTTGTTGACAGAGAATTAGACGTGAAACTCAGATAGCGATAAACCAATTTGGATTTATCCCAAGGCGCTCTACAAAAGAAGCCATACACGTCATAAGGAGGATAATAGAGAAATATAGAGAAAAGAAAAGGGACCTCTATATGTAATTCATTGACCTAGAAAAAGCCTATGACAGTGTTTCACGACAACTAATTTGGGAAAGTCTATGACTTTTAGAAGGGTACCATAGAGGTATATCAAGATAATCAAGGATATGTATAATGGGGCAAAAACGTGTGTGCGAGCACCAATCGGAGACATGGACTTCTTCCTGCTTGAAGTGGTACTTCATAAAGGATCGACATAGAGCCTATTTCTCTTCACAGTAGTGTTGGATGAGATGGCAAAGTCTATACAGGAGTCAATTCGTGGTGCATGTTGTTTGCGGATGACATTGTGTTAATATCAGAATCTAAAAGGGTGCTTAACGAGATGGTAGAATAGTAGAGAGCCACACTAGAGTGCAAAGGCTAAGGATAAGTCACTCTAAGATAGAATACATGCGTTATAACTTTAGTGGAGAGACTGAAGAGGACACCCAAATCAGTATTCAGGGTTTTGCATTCCCATAGACGTCTAG
Source organism: Flaveria floridana (assembly GCA_018326465.1). Classification (NCBI taxonomy): domain Eukaryota; kingdom Viridiplantae; phylum Streptophyta; class Magnoliopsida; order Asterales; family Asteraceae; genus Flaveria; species Flaveria floridana. Next base: position 4,138 of record BJCO01780470.1, on the reverse strand, counting down.
GTTCAAATACATGGGCTCGTACGTACCGGAGGACGGAGAGATACACAGTGATGTAGCCCACCGTGTTCCATCAGGATGGTGCAAGTGGAGTGCAGCATCAGGGATTTTATGTGATAAGAGGTTTCTGGCAGAACTAAAGGGAAAACTATATAGAATGGCGGTACGTCTAGCTATGTTATACAGATCAGACTGTTGGGCCATAAAGAAATCGCACGAGCGACAAATAGAGGTGGCGGAAATATGAATACTGAGGTGGATGTGTGGACACACAAGACTAGATCAGATAAGGAATGACGTGTTTTGATAGAGGCTAGAGGTGGCTTGTTTCTTGGATAAAATAAGAGAAGGAAGATTAAGATGGTTTGGGCACGTAAAGAGGAGACTGATGTCAGCGCCTGTTAGAGCAGTAGAAAACATCACCATAAAGGGTAGGAGGAGTAGAGGAAGACCTAAGTTGACTTGGGACGAGATAATTAGGCGAGATATGGTAGAGTTGCACCTCTCTAAGCATATGATCGAGGATAGGAATGCATGGATGCGTAGAATTAAAATTAAGGACTTCTAGTGGGATCTGTGGGTAGGAAGAGTAAAGGAAGGCCTGATGCGTGACCCCTCACGTGATGTGTAGGTAATTGACATTTTCCCTTTACAGATGAAATATGCTACTTAGTTGATGTATGCACTATCTTCGGGTTGTTATGCTTATGGGTATGCCTATGCTTATATGATGTATGTTATGCTTATGAATATACTTAAGAATATTGCATATGCTTATTCTAAACCTTTATGTTATATATACCTATGTGTTGTATGCTATATAATTTGTTTGCTATCGTCCTCGAGTTGGGGGTCTCTTTGGAAGCGGTCTCTCTATCTCTCTAGATAAAGGAAAGACTCGCCACCACCTAGCCCTCCTAGACCCTTCTTTTGAGTGGGATATATTGGGTATGTTTGTTTGTTTGTTTGTTTGTTTAAGTTGCTTCATGAGTTCTTGCATTTCTATTAGGGCTAGTCTGTACGGAGACTTAGCAATCGATGCTATCCTAGGTACTAAGTCAATCCGAAACTCCACTTGTCTATCAGGTGGAAGTCCTGGGAGCTCATTCAGAAATACCTCAAGGTATTCCTGTATTACTGGCACATCTTCAATCTTCTTATTCTCTGTGGTGTTTACACAATAGGCCAAAAAGATAATACATCCTTTTCTTATATCTTTTTGTGTTTGTGCTATCCTGATGAGATTTTTAGTCTTTTCAAGCGCGATCTCCTAATATGGTTAACCTATTGCCGTTGGGTAACTGGAGTCGAATGATCTTTTTATAACACACTATTTCTGCGTGATGTAGGACTAGCCAATTCATTCCTCTAACTACATCAAATTCTCCTAGTTCCATAGGAATTAAATCAATAGGAAATGGACAACCATTCAAATTTATGATACAATTTTTAATAATATTGGTGATTTTGTTTTGACTCCCATCAGCCATTTCTACTATAAAGGTTTGATCTAAATTTTGTGATACTTGGTTCAAATAGTACCTAAAGGTATTTAATACTAAACTTTTATTGGCACCAGAATCAAATAATACGCGTGCATATATATTATTGACAAGATACGTACTACTAATCACATCTAGAGTATTACGGGCTTCCTCTGTGGTCAACACATATGCACGCCCTTTAGGTTTATTAGGTCGCAGATTGTTTTTATTTTGAAGTTTTGGGCAATTAGGTTTCAAATGTCCTGAATCTCCATATTCAAAACATTTTCTCTTCTCCTTGCATTCTTGAAGAAGATGTCCGATCCTTTTGCAATTAGGGCATGGTTGTATATGACATGACCCTGGATGATTATTCTTACAAAATCTGCACTGAGGCATTTCTCTAGGTTTCTTGAAGCTGTTATTCCTAGTGTCCCCTTTTCCTACTTCCCATTTTCTTTTGGGTGAAGGAGATTCAGCTTGTCGTCGTATCATCTCGACGACCATGATAGCAGCTAGCTTCAACAGTTTCTGAAAAGGTTTTGGGGGATTTGGATTTAATGAAAACCCTCTTCTTAAATGGTAAACCGCAGATAAACCAATTGATTAGTTATTCCTCAGTTGTCCCTAGATGTGGAATAAGTCGAGATATTTCATTAAAACGAGTGACATACTTTTGGTATGTCTCGTTTCCTAGTTTCAACTTGAAGAACTCCACTTCTAGTTGTTTAGTTCACTAGGAGGGTAGAATTTAGCAAGAAACTTATGAAAAAATTCCTCCCAGTTCATTTCCTTGACTTTTTTACCCTCGGTTCAGTCTACAATGTTCAACCAGTGAAGGGCTTCACCTTCAAACATATGTACAGCGAACCGTATTTTGTTGTTATCGTTACAATCATAAACATCTAATACTGACTCCATCCAATTTAGCCAGTCTTAAACTTCCACGGCTCCTTTTCTTCTGCCAAAGGGTAGAGGTTTACAGGAGATGAAGTGCTTATAGGTGCATTCCTTTGATTTGGTTCCTTCCATTCTTTCCCTTTCTTGTAGAGGCGTGAAAGCAACAGAGCTTTCTTCAAGTTGACCTTATGATTTATCAGCATTACTAGTTTATGCATTAGTTAATGTCTTTGCGACTTCCACTACTATGTTATGGATAGCCTCAGCATTTGGGTTCATACTAGATCAAGATCTAACACTATGGGAGGAAGTTTGAGTCTTATGAGAACTTTCTTCCGTCCTGCTGCAAACTTGTTCATGTCTAGATCCTTGTTCATTTCTAGATCCTTGATCATCTCTATGTTCAGATATTGCACCTACCTATAGGTTTATATAATTATACTGAAGTTACTAGTATGTGCTAAGCATACTTATAACATAACAGTTATGTTACATAGATTCATTTATATAATACATTCAAGGAATACAAAGACATGGTGCATGTTATTTTATCTTACATCATTCTAAGGAACATGAGTTTTTTTCTTAAAACTTGCTATTTGGCACAATATGAATCTAACATTAATCTTATAGAGCTCTACTGGTTAAAGGTTAGGCATTTCTATAATACCTAATTCGCTAAAACCTTAGGCTCTGATACTAAATGTGACACCCCACCCGAAACCAGGCGTGCGTGCACACTTGATAAAACTTACAGCAAAAGCAAACTGAGTTTACATTTCAAACATACAACATTCTGAGTACAATACATTATTTAATTATAATATCAAACAACTATAAACTTTGACAGCTCCAGATTTCACTATGGTTCCTAGAGTAGTCTCACTGATTACCTATGATACATATACTCAAAATACGTCAGCTAATGCTAGCTCATGCTATACAGTTTACGAAATTAACTTTGACATGCATACAATATCGGTTGTGATATTTGGGTCCATAGGCACAGTGGCTTTCCTGGTTTTATCACAACCACCGATAACAGGTTTGTCAGACCCTCCCGACCGTCAAATAGGTATGAGCATGTGCCTGATGCATACAAGGAATGTGATCCTCTGTTCAGCCAATTTGACACACCCCATTAAATATATCAGGATCCTGTATACCCCTACCAACCCATGCATATATGTAAGCATTATAATTATTACCAGTACAGACAAACGAGTATATTATCACAGTTTTGAAAACAGTCATGATAACTCACCTGTTTAACAGTTGCTCAACAATTAATAATCAATTCCTAGTAAGATCTAGTGATATCTCAAGGTCCTGATACAATTAAAATAATTCTAGGTTAGGTAATGGTACAACTAACTAGTCATTCTCATGGTTAGATATTAGCTAGCACTACCTTGTTTAAGCATGGGTGACCAGTCCATGCCTAACTAAGGCTAGGCTACTTAAAACCTAACTCTAACAATAACCCTAACGCCTAAAATCATAATACTATACTAATACTAATCCTAATAATACTACTAAAATAAATAATAATTAACTTGATATAACTTAAATGAGAACATACCTTAAAACTATCTATGGTAATTTAATCTAGAGTCTCTCTACCCGTGCTCCTACTCAAGCAAAAATGACTATTAACAACACCCCGTAGGGTATTGAGTACTCAAGTAAAATTATATTTTGAAGGAAACCTATTAGCTTCTGTTTATAGTAAGTAGGCACGCAGCTGAATTCCATTC
>BJCO01780457.1:0-11727 GCA_018326465.1 Flaveria floridana | reverse complement strand
GATTTGTACAAACTTCTCAGCACCACTTCTGGGATGAACAAGGAAACTGATATGTATCTTCTTTCCCTGGCGCTGAAAGTTTTGAGAAGCCAAAATAAGTGAAGTTTTGGTAGCATCAGCCTAGGGGGAGTTTGTTAGATCAAGAAGAAGGCTGGTGCAACCAAAACCAATTCACTTAGACAAATTTTGGTACTACTTATAAAGTCTTTCGAAGCTTAGAATGATACTTCCAAAGGTTGTAGAGTACTTCCAAAGACAAAGTGAAATATTGACTTCCGAAGACAAAGCTCTACTTTCGAAGACAAAGCTCTACTTTCGAAGACAAAGACATGCTTCCGAAAGAGATGCTTCCGAAGATAAAGTCTTAAGAGAAGAAACTAGAAGACTGCTTCCGAAATATGAAGTTGATCAAGCCTCGGAAGAAGCAATCTCTTCCTAAGTATAAGTGGTCTCGGAAGAACTTGCCAAAGACAACTTATCCTTTGGAAGACTCTGCTATGAACCAGTGGACATAAGTATGGATCTTCTGACACGCTGCTGCAGACCTCTGATAAACTGTATGGTGTTTTCTCAAAAGCCATGTAGTTGACCATACTTTATTCCACTGTTTACCTTTATTAGGTAGTGTAGTTACCAACTTAAGTTGGTAACGACAGGTAAGTCATGGACATGTCATGACTACCATATCTTAGATAATACTTTATCTAAGATACCTTAACTCTAGCATTGTAGTATATGCTTTAGTCATAGGCTTCCAGTTGGTATCAAAGTATATCCGGCTGTAGATAGTATTATATATAGTTTCTCATTGTAACTCAAACATGGGCTTGCATGCTTGAACACTTGTAAGAGTCTTGTAACACTTTGAGTTGAGAAGTAATATATACAAGTATCTTGAAAATTATATCTTTGTGCTTTTCTGTTACTTAGTATATTATTATCAGCTCTTAGATAATACTCTTCTTGATCTGATCCGAGTGTGAAATTTGTGAGTTGAGAGAAAATCAAGTTCTAAGTGACACAACCGATCCTGCAGTTCCATTTTTTCATTAATAAACCTGTATGGTTTAAAAGGAAAAATGACATTTTGCGGTACTATATATAGTGTCGACATCATGGACGTTTAGTGACCAAACAATATTGTCAACATGGTTGTTCTCGACGTATGATGTGAAAATCCATAGAGGCAACATGTCGACATAGACCAAGGGAATTTAAATGTGGTAACTCTCGTTTGTTGTAGCGCATGCCCATTATAACCTTTTTATAGTTAGTGTAGCAAAAGTGTTATCGATAGAGAGATAGGAAATGAAGAGATCAAAAGGTTGCATTGATGCAAACACAAACATACCCATCAATTCGTTCCCAATTTTCTAAATCATCTGTCAGTACCCATGATATTGATGCTTCCAACTAAGATGGTTCTAATTGTAAATTGTTCAATTTGAGCAAAACATATCTTGTGATGTTTACTAGAGTTCAAATCATTAATTATAAAATAAATTCTTGTAGCCATATCTTCAATTTTGCTTCATATTTCATGAATATTAACGAGAAACAAAATAAAAACCTGTTCAAATAGAACTGGATTTTTAATTTGTTATGAATAGGAACATATACGCTAATATATACCATTAAAAGGTACATGATATTATTGTAAAGAGTTAATTGTTTTCTATATTATTCATGTCCAATCTCGACTCTACAAATATATTATCACAAAGAGAACAAGTTACAAGGAAACTATAGACTATCATTTTCCATCCAAAATAAGTTAGAGAATAAATAATTTTGTATTTAGAAACTCACAAAGGTTTTCTTTATTCTATTTAATGAATTGTATAGTTTTTAATTTTTATAGATTCAACAAAAGTTTTGTACTTTGAAATTTAATTCGAATGATATATTTTAAAATTTTAAATAATTACCATATATCTCCCTCAACTATAATTAAACTTATGTTATATTATTTTTAAAACTTGAACACAACACATTTTTTCTCTTTGAAGTTATTTTGATCAAAACGTTCTTGTCTATTCGTTCCTCAATCTTAACTGAACCTACATATAGAGATTTTTTTAACAACTATCATACGCTTCAATAATTTTAATTAAATTAAATTATAAATGTTTAAGTAATCAAAACTACTCTCCAAAATGACATAGTTTAACCTCTTATAAAATTTCAAGTGTACCATATCTATTTAAAACCATACAAGATCATGTGTAAGTACAAAACTTTTTATTATGTGAACATTGTTTAGACACACATCATCATCGTCTCTAGCTACACAAAATTATGTACCTAGCTGGTACAGAAGTCATTATCGACCACCATCGTTTTCCTTGATCAATATCATATCCATGTCAAATACGAATCTTTATAACATGTAATGAAATTAACGTATTCAAGTAATGGGTATCATCAAAATAATCTATATAGTAAAAAGGAACTTTTAGGAAACAACACAAAATGAACAATTAACAAAACAAATCATGATCTCTAGATTATCTTTAAACTCCCCGATAACCAATCTTAATCAAGTAACAAATAGTTTTTCCAACAGATCCCACTCCTGTTCCTTTTGATCAAAAGTGCGCGCGCACAAAGCGCAAATTAAGAAGACATGAGCGAATCAAAGAGGGGACGGCTTGTCAATGATTGTGTTTTGATCACAGGGCCCGACCCGCAACAATGGAAGCAACAGCAGTTGACGATAATAGAAGTGGATCCGAGAATCTTGGCTATTAAAATCTAACCAACTTGTCCTTTGAAACCCAATAGGGTTATTGATCTAGTTTCTCATCTGTACAAACCCTGTGTAACCAAACTTCACCATCATATGGTTCACTGTGCACCATGCATGCAATGGCCCCATATCCACCACTACATAATCAACAATCTCTGCAGTAAACATGATAGGTTGGTGGCATGTAGATGATAGCTACGTTGGTGCAATTTATAATATTAATGGGTTTTTTTTTGACCACATATGTTATATCTATGTGTGTATATACACACATATATCATGCATATATGAATCTACAAGAAAATGGTGACACCCCACCACAGAAAAGGATGTATAGGAGCAAGATTATGAGGCTGAAAATGAAACCATATTGAGATATTGTATAATTGGTGTCATCATTATGATCATACTTTAGTTGATCCATGAGCAATTGTTTCAATTCTTTTGGAATTTGAATTTGGGATGTGATATGAGATGCATGACTATTTTCATAAGTTGATTGTTGGTATGAGGGCTATTATTAGTAACAAGTAACAAGCTTTGGATTCCCAAAATGGGATACAATGTTCATTTAAATAGAGTTTGACTTTTTAAATATATTTGATCTAGAAACATATTCTTGGACTATCTACTTTACAATAGGTACTTAATTTTTTTAGAATATTTTTAATTTTACTAGCAACATAAATACAAATGAAATGATAAGAATATAATAAAATTCCTGAAGGACATTTATAAATAGAATGATAAAGAAAATTTGAATTTCGTTACATATGCTCACTACTACAAAACCGTTTTTATATGTGAAGATGGATGAATTGAAATTGTGTTTCTAGATTTGAGAGGAAATATAAAATTTCTGCTACTTTTTTATGGAAATCCCCCTTCGAAAATTTAGCTACGTAATTTAATTATGTTACATCCTCTAGGTTTTCGTTACAGAGCTATATATAGCAACTGAATAAAAAGTCTCTCTCATTGTATGACGAATTAACTTAAGAAGGAAGAGTTCCATCGTAAAATTAGATAAAAACAAAAAAAAATAAACTAAAATTCATGATGTTTGAAATTGATTAATCATAACTGATCAAACAAACCACAATTTGTCAAATATAAGAACACATAGGTCAATTACACCGATACCTGGTGAATTATATTCATAATTGGTTGGACATAATCATTCTTAATCAAATACAACATAATTAGTCAAACATATATAGCATAATTTGTCAAATAATAACCGATCATTTATGTTCATAGCTGGTTAAATATTATCCTGACTGGTAATACATAGCTACAATTGTTCAAACATTACCTTGTAATAATTTTTTTTTTAACAGCAACGAATTTATAAATTCACCAAATAAAGTACATCTTACTAGCAAGGAGCTAGAAAAGATAGAAATCAATACAAAATTATATTATTACATTCGAGATTTTAAAATTCCACCATTATTCCCATTCAAGGTTGTGCATCCTTGCTCGATTTTTAATCCAAAGAAACCCCATCACCATAATTTCATCCGCAATGTTTTCTATGAGAACCCTTTTGTTGGAGAAAATGAGGTTGTTTTTTGTTTTTCAGATAACCCAAGAGGCAATGAGAATTATTGATTTTAGCAGCTTGTCTTTGATCACATTCCTCGTAAGCGACACATTGGAACATAATAAATCTTTAGTAGAGACGGCGAATATTTGGAGAATGTCACACCAAGAGCTAATACTTTGCCATATAATTGTCGCGATATAACAGCCTGTTAATACATCATCAAGAGATTCATTTGCTTCCCTACAAAGCCTGCAAAGTAGAGAGGGAGTTGAAATATTCCGGGAGTGAAGATTCATCAACGTGGGAAGACGATCCAATGATGCTCTCCAACCGAAGACATTGACTTTATTCGGCAGCCATTTGTTCCATTGAAACTCAAACGATGTCGATGAGTTTTGGTGTTGCACAAGAAGCTTTTTGATAGACTTAATCGAAAATTCTCAGTTGGGTTCTTCCTTCCATAACCATTTATCGTCAACATTATGAATCAATTCCCAGATTGAAATGTTGGATTTTGAGAGAGTGTGCTCCACTTTGGTAATCTTTGACCAGGTGCCCGAGAGACCCCGTTTATGCGGGAGTAGAACAGGATTTCTCCTAGAGGAGTGAAAGGCCGTCACTACCCGATTCCACAAGTTTGAACTTTCTGTCTTATATCGCCAAAACCACTTGGAGAGGAGGGCCATATTTGCCTCCTTTAATGAGCCGATGCCCAGTCCACCGTGTTTTTTTGGAGCAGTAACTTGATTTCAAGATACCCAGTTGATTTTACTTTTGTTTTAGTCACAGCCCCATAAAAACCGTCTTTTTAATGCTTCAAGCTTGTCAATAACTTTGATAGGGCTCTATATAAAGAAAAATAATAAGTTGGTAGACTATCCAATACTGATTTAATAAGCGTGATTCTACCCCCCATAGAGAGAGTTGAAGCCTTCCATTTTGATAGTCTTGACTCGAAGATTTTAATTATCGGGGCCCAATTATTGTAACGGCTCATATTAGCGCCAACCTTTAGCCTCAAATATTCAAAAGGAAGCATCCCCGGTTTGCATTTTAGAAGGTTCGCCATTGCTTCCACCTCCTGCTGTTTGACCCCAATACCAAGAATCATTGATTTCCTCAAGTTAATTTTTAGGCCTGCAATCATATAGAAACATCTCAAGATTCGGGTTAGATTCATAACATTATGGGTTGCCCATTTATCGAAAATAATTATGTCATCTGCATATAGAAGATGGGATAAGAGAGGGCCATCGTTGGGAGTTTGGATTCCCTTGGTTATTCCAGTAGAAATAACTTTAGAGAGAATTCCTGTAAGACCCTCCATGGCTAAGATGAAGATATACGGGGAAAGAGGGTTGCCTTGTCGTACTCCTCGAGAGCATTTTAATTCCCCCGTAGGCGATCCATTAATAAGCACATATGACTTTGAGAATGCTAAAACCCCTCTAATCCATGATCTCAATTTTTGTGGAAATCCTATTTGCTTAAGGATCTTATCGATGAACGTCCAGTTGATTGAATCAAAAGCTTTTTCCAGATCAATCTTGAAAACGGCAGCTTTCTTTTTTGATTTTTTTAGCCAGGAAATTGTTTCATTCAAAATTAGCGGGCCATCCAAAATGTTGCGGTTTGAGATGAATGTGGATTGATGATGAGAAATGATCGATCCAATGACAGTCTTTAGCCGTGAAGATAGAACCTTGGAGAAAACCTTTTCAATGCAGCCAATAAGAGAAATAGGTCTATAGTCATTGCGAGATGACTATACTTTCCCTTTCAAAATTAAGGCTATGAATGAGGAACACCATGAATCTTTGATGAGAGCATAGGAATGATAATAAGAGAACAGATTATAAAAATTAGATTCAAGTAATTCCTAAAATCTTTTGATAAAACCGATATTGAATCCATCTGGACCCGGTGCTCGGTCACTGCTGTAATTCCAGGCCGCATTCTTGATTTCCAGCTTAGAGAACAGGGCAATAAGGGAAGCACACTCCTGATCAGATAGACGTTTGATATTGGGGCAAGTGAAAGAGGGTCGGATAGCAAGGGGCTCATGGAACTTAGAGCGGAAGAAGGTTTCAACATTTTCCTTAATTTCTTTAGGATCCGTAGACCAACGATCGTTTATCATTAGACCATTGAGCCTGCTTTTAGCTATCTTGTTGTTTACTATCCCATGAAAAAAGGCTGAATTTTTATCCCCGTCTACCGCCCATTTAACTCGAGATTTTTGTTTTAAATCTTTGATTTTGTGAGCTTCTAGTTCTGCCACCAGCTTTTTTTACTCCAATTTTTCTTTGATTTCCTCCTTTGTTAGGTCACGAGTTTCAGCTGTGATCTCATACTTCTCAATCTTAGTTTTTAATCTACTCCTCTCACCTTCATCTTTAAGTTTCTCCTGGGAAATCCAAGATTTAATCTCATGCTTTAGGAATTTCAACTTTGCAGCCAGAAATCTATCCAGAGGGCCAGGATGATTAAATCTACCACAAGCTTCTTTAACTAGGTCATCAAATCCCGGCCTTTCCATCCAAGATTTAAACAACCTAAATGGAATTGGCCTAAAGTCTAAAGAAGTTATGCATAAAATTAATGGGCAGTGATCAGATAGTTCTTAGGGAAGAGCCGTGAGGGAAGCTTCAGGCCATCGGCTGATGAACTTGTTGCAAACAAAGGAACGGTTGATACGACTCATATTGGAGCCATTGTTTGATGTGTGCGTGAATTTTCTTCCATTCATTGTGTATTCCAGAAGCCCATTGTCATTTATAAATTCATTAAAGTATCTTGCACTCGTAGGATTGAATCCAGAATTTTTTCTTTCTTCTGGAGTTTTGACCTCATTAAAGTCACCAATTATTACCCATATCCCATCACGGTTAGCTTTCAAGATCCCAATCGTTTCCCATAGAGCTCTTTTGAGATTTAAATCATGTGGAGCATACATATTAAGAATATTAATAATTACCTGAGTACCATGAATTCCCCCTCTGATAAGGATGAAATTAGTATCTTTTAGAACCTCAGAGGATTTAAGGGTCCTTGGGTTCCAAATGCATAATAAACTGCTAGATCTTCCGGTAGCGTCACTCCAAACTGATTCGTGTTTGAAATTCCCCCAGAAATTCTTTATATTGATCTTTGATCCATCCGAGAATTGGGTTTCTTAGAGACAGATGAAGTTGATCTCGTGAGATAATTTCATTCTTTTAATCCATTCGGCTTTACCGGGATCGCCTACACCCTTAATATTAAGTGATAAGATATTCATCACGCTGGATTGTTCTCACCTTCGCCCATTTTTGTTTCACATACTAGGGATTTAAAACCCTCAAGATTTACTTGAACGCATGCTCTAACTTTAATGGTGTTCTCTGCTTCGGCATCCGGATGTTAATCGACATTTTCCTCTTGCGGAGATGAAACCGGTAATCCCTCAGCCGAATCAACCATGTTTGGGGAGGTGTTCATCAATGAATTCGAAGGAGAGAAATTAAGGTCCAGGGGGTTGGAATTTGATGAAGTGGGGACAGTAGGCTTGTAGATAAAGGGTTGATTAGGTGGGCCCAATAGGCCGATTTGGTCCTGATCCATGACTTTTCCTGGGCTTTTTGTTCTGGGCCTTTTTCGAGACTTATGCCCACTTGATTGTGGATAGACTTTATTGTGGCCATTATTAGCCGTCAAGTAGCCAATTAAGAATCTCAATGGTTCCTGACCACCATTAATTGGAGTTTTAGCTTGCATGTTTTCAAGATTCACGCCTGACTGTTGCTTATCCCAGTTTGAACTTTGCACTTTGCCCCATATTGATGACATCATCTCATCTGAGCCGGAGGAACCGGTGAAGTTCTGATCCATCGTATTCTTCTGTGAACGGGAATCACGTATGAACGAAGGCAGCCATGGTCTTGGTTCTTCGATGGCCCATACTTTGAAACTTTTCTTTTTCCATACCAAAGTTATCTCCTCACTTAACAACTTTTATGATGTGACCAACACCGCCATGTAGCTGTAGGTTAAGTTATCGTCCCAAGTTGAGGCTTTCGAACAATGAACCACCTGGCCTAGTTCTCCCCCAAGTCTGTTGAAACTCTTCTTGTCCCATAGTTGAATTGGGACACCATGAATCCTGATTTTTGCAATCCTTTCATAAGGCAATGATTGCCCTTTCTAAAGTTCAAGTTTTGAGAACCATTTTTTCCATTGAGATTCATTTGCTAAGAATTCTTTTGCATGGTGCGAACAGTGGAATATTAGGGCAACTAGAAAACCCCCGAGGTAGCGTAAGTTGAAATTTTCTCGAACGTCCATGTTGATCAGTGATTGTAAACTGTCGATTGTTTTGTCGTCATGAGCTCTTCCAATTAATCTTTTTCTCTCCATGTTATGAATGCATTGGTTTCTTCCAATCCAACATCCACAACTTTCTTTTTCTTGCTTCCATGCCTGTGGTTAGGTGACATCCGTCACCAAAAAGGTCCATCAATTAACGTAGTGGTTGTTAGTCTTCTTGAATATTCAACCTGAGCTCACAATCAAATTGCCTTAATTTCAAGTTTTGATTCCCTAATTATGTGTATTATTCTAAGTGAGTCATAAAACCTTAAACATTAAGCACCTAATAAAACCTTACCCAATAAGACTCCTCTAGTCTTCGAATAATTAACGAAGATACTAGTATATAAAAGTTATGCCACTATTAATGTTACTAACATTATTACTAATATTGCAATTACTAGTATTATTATTATTATTAATGTTACAAAATCATATTACTAACACACTAATATTAAAATGAATAACAAAGATGAGGGTCCAAATTGTAATTAACTAAACTTAAATAATTAAGGCCTTGGAAGTCTAGGGACTAGAATGTCAATTCTACAAAGTTGAAATAGGTATAAAAACCCATTTAACAGACATCACCCCTTTCAACCTAATTCTACAACCGCCTGACGCCTCTTCCTCCCTGCTCTCCGACTCTCCTTGCGGTTCTCCGGCCAAATCGCCGCTACAGGCCGCCCGAAATCGACCCCACGCAGGTAGACGACCATTGTCACCTTCTACTTCTCCTTATTTCTCCTTCTTGTGGCGGTTCGGGTGACTCGGGTGTCCCCGAGCGAACGAGCACGATTGAGAGCATTTCGGGTGCCTCAATTGCTAAAACGTGTTGGGAATCGATTCTAAACGTGTTGTGGTACCACTTGAGTGGTTACAACAGCCGAAGGCTGCTGTGAGCACTCCGGCACCCCTATAACCTGCGTATGCGACTGTGTCCTGTCTGTGCGACTGTGTCCTGTCTGTGCGACTGTGTGCGATTGAATGTAGGTGTGCGATTAAGTCATGCGATTGAATGTATGTGTGCGATTAAGTCTGTTTCATACGAATGAGTGTGTGAGATTGAATGTAGGTGTGCGATTGAGTCATGCGATTGGAAGTATGCGTGCGATTGAGTATGAGTCATGCGAATGAGTGTATGTGCGAATGAACATTGTGTCGTGCGAATGGGAATGTGTGCATATGAACGTTGTGCCATGCGAATGTGTGTGTACGACTCAACATGTGTGTGCGAATGAGTGTTGTGTCGTGCGACTGAATGGTAAATTGCACGAATGAAAGTTCATTCGTACGAATGAAGGTTGATTCGTGCGATTGGATGTTGAGTCGTGCGACTGAAGGTTGTTTGTGTGTGAATGCAATCCTTGTGTGTAGTATGTGCAGAACGTGTGATGTTAAGGTGACACTAACACGGTTACCATTGCTAATGACATTATTAATGTTAACACTATGAGTATTACTAATATTGTCATAAATATAATCAATGTTAACATTTTCACGATTATCAAGACTAATATTGGTAACTACTAATATTTACTAAGTACATCTCTAACAACAATGAAACCCTTACACTAATATCATTGGCAATGGTGACGATTCCAAGTACTTGGATCTATATAAGATCTAATACGTATGCCTGCTTATTTGAGTGTGTGTCGCGTGACCGATCCAACTCGAACCGATCGAAGGCATCTATTCTTATAAAGTTTATCTTTAACACTCAACAATAATTAATAATAGGTGTTTGAACGATTGTTGCTTCATCCTTTGGAATCTTTATTCATCTACCACTATCATCAATCAAGTGAGTTTCATGACCCCTTTTTATGTTTACTCAGTTCTTCAATTATTTACAAACTTAGGGGAAAAGTATGCTCACCCATTTTATGCTGTACAACTTATATTCTTGAAATCATCGTGTTGCTGTTTGTAAGTACTTATCTGTTACATGCATGAGTTCGCTGTGTGGTACTTTATTCACAACCATTTAATTCCGGTGTTAGAACCAACAGATAGGTATTGGTAGTACTACTGGGTTGACACCCCCACCCTCGTTTGTTAGTATGCTAGTTGGTACCAATAGTGGCCAGGAACGGGCCCTAGGGTGAATATATTCTGACAAATTTCTGTGTGTACGTCATAGGTTTGGTTGTGAGGCTCATGTGTCATGTGATTTTGCTTACTTATAACTGTAATTACGATATTCTGCAAAAACTATTACACAACATCAATTTATTTACTATTAAACCTGCGAGCTCACCAACAATTTTGTTGACCATTTTGAGCATATCTTTTCAGGTGATACAGTTAATTGAAGATACTAGGAGTGTTGCCTTAGTGGAGACCCTAGGATGCATTTTTGAGACTATACAATACTTGACAAACATTACTTGACATTGTTGGTCTGATTACATACAATTATACTTTTGCATACTTGTTCCCGGGTTGTGGGAATTTTGTAACACCCCTAAAATCTAGTCCAATTAGAAAGCTTAATGTATTATAGGACCCAATAAAGGTTCGGATTGATTTGGGCTTACCAAAGAAATCTTGCAAAACGAAACTAGTCTTTTGGGCCCAATAAGCCCAATAAGGGCCCGAACATACAAACAAGGCCCATTTAAGGCCCAAATGCATGATTACGAACTAATTGAATTAGAAACCTTGAGTCTTGGGTTGTGTGTGCTTAGGGTTCCACATGTTCTCTGTTTGCACATACTTATGTACTTACATGATCTAGGTAACCACTGAAGGTTGTTAGTTCACTTATTCTCCAAGTAAACATTAAATAGTTGTTACGCATACCAGGTGAGTTTACAGCCCCACTTTTACTTTATACTCTTTTTGGGGGAGAGAAACATGCTGCTTTCATAAACGTTACATTACATTGAGTTTTTGTAATACTGCATATACCTGATACTATGGTGTTATACTTTGCCTTTCGGACCGTTAATATGCAAATAGCGAGGTGATTGTTAGTATATCTACTGGGATTGACATACCCCGCCCGGGCTAGTTGCGCTAGCTTGACTGGAGGTCAAACGGGTGAACGGTCAGCCTGTTTTACAGTGTTGTGGTG